>BJCM01076015.1:0-33994 GCA_018326385.1 Flaveria bidentis
AGAGAAAAGAGATATTTTTGCATGCAATTTCTTGATACAATCTTACAAGAAGTCAAGTAAGTTTGTTGAGAATTGCTAACTGCTTTCTTACTCTTGTAATTTTCTTAGCTATATCAATGAACTGTGAATTTGTTGATACTGCTTGAATCGATTACAATTGTTTGTGTTTCACTTGAATTGTTCTCATAGATCATTACAGATTGTCTCAATTGATCCTATTAATTGATATCGGAGCCTATCAACTGGTTCTGATTCAATCAATTGCTCTATCAACGTATCAAGTGATGCGACTCGTAAATAATTATATAATATAGTCATAATTAAAAATATAACTATATATAGTATATTAATTATGTATTATGTCATATTACTCGTCACGTCACGTGATACGTTATAAAAAGGTAACGAAGATAATGAAAAGTTATGCCGAACTGATATTAATAACAAAACAAAAATTCAATTAATAATGATGAGATTGTTAGTTAAGATTAATAGTTTGGATTATTTAAAAATTATTTTTTTATATAAACACGCAAATCAGGTGAATCAATGGATAAAGAGAATCTTTATTCCAACTCATTCCACATCACTCGCCCACAAATTGCCATCAATCACATTAAACAACTTTGATTCCAATTCCATAACGCCACCCCCTTTACATCCCACCTTTCCCATCATCTTAATCCCCTCTAAACCCTCACAAATTCGCCACAAAACAATGGCGATTCACAGAACCATCACCAAGAACAGAAAAACCCTCGATTACTTCACTAATCCCAAATGGGTCTCTAATCTTTCTTCCCTCCGGCGACCTTTTTCGTCGTCGCCGGCGCCGGAGATCCCTCCGTTCGATTACCAACCGGTGCCGTACAAAGGCCCATCGGCCGATCAAGTGTTTGAAAAACGAAAGAAGTACCTTGGCCCTTCTATCTTCCATTACTACCAGAAGCCTGTAATATAATCATCTCCACCACTATATGCATGTGTATATATCAGTATATATGTACTCATCAAATGAATCTTTTTTTTTGAAAAAGATCAAGAATTTGCGATATTTTTGCCTAAATTTGACTGATAGAATTGTTGATGTGGGATTTTGACAGTTATGCATGTATATATGTCATTTAATGTATGCTTCAAATCAATCTTTTTTTTTCAAAGATCAAGAATTTGCTATATTTTTGCCCAAATTTGACTGAGAGAGTGGTTGATTTAGGATTTGACAGTTATGCAGGTATATATATCAGTATATGTATGCATTACATCAATCTTTTTTTAAAGAGATCAAGAAATTTGCAATATTTTTGCCTAAATTTGACTGATAGAATGGTTAATGTGGGATTTTTACAGTTTATGCGGTTGATTAGAACCAATAATGTGTGTAATTAGTTGAACTAATTAATCTAGGAATCTGTAGTGTTTTGATACAAGAGGTTAATTATGTTAATTGACGGTGAGTTTTACTGAATTATGTTTTTGAAACTGAAAGAGTGATGATTTGTTGTTAGTGTAGTGATGATATTGTTTATGAATTGTGATTGCAGCTTAATATAGTTGAAGGGAAGATGCAATATTTGTTTGACGAAACAGGGAGGCGATATCTTGATGCATTTGCTGGGATAGTTACTGTTTCTTGTGGTCATTGTCATCCTGAGATATTGAGGGCTATTGAGGAACAAAACAAGCTTCTTCAGCATGCTACAACTATATATTTGCATCATGCAATTGGTGATTTTGCTGAGGGATTAGCAGCAAAGATGCCTGGAAATCTAAAGGTTGTTTCTTTATTTATAGTACACATGTTTTTGGTTTCCTTAGGTTTGGTTACAGATTTAACACATAGGGATTGGCATAATGGGAATTCAGTACTAGTTGGTGCTTCACGAAGCATCAACTTTCGTTAGAAGTGGCAATTTGACCTGGTTGTTTATGATTCAGTCGATTCGGGTTATGGTTTATTTCCAACGGTTCAAATGTTGTAAGGGGGTAAATTTAGGAGGGAAATGGCTAAAATGAAAATGGGTGAAACAGGTTGAAATTCGTCGGAGGTGTAATTCAGTGCATAATATTTCCTAATTGATTTTATTCAAAGAACATAATTTTTTGAGGTGGTAACTGTTGGTAAACTTTAAAAAAAAATTATGTACGAAAAGTCTATTGGATCAACCTAACCCCACCTGACATCTTCCAAAATCTCTGTTTTCACCCAAATCCATTTGATCCGTTACCAGACCCGGCCTTTAACCGCCTATAAGTCTTGGGCCTGAATCCCAACAGGTGTTATCAACTCTTCGAGGCCGTGCTTGCCCTGGCTGGAAAGCCTAAAGCTTACTTGGACCATGACCAGTTTGGTCAAAGGTCTTCAGAAGAAAAAAAGAAAATAATTATAAAGTTTGATGTGGATGACTCCTATGTAGTATGTACCTCTCATTTCTTATAATCTTTTTCGGACTTTTAATGTCACACCTACTTCCTCTTAAATAAGATTTTTCAAATTCTTAACCACTTTACTTTTTAACCATGCTATTCCCATTGCTACTACTCGTATTTTCAATGCAATTGCCAAAGTTTCATAAAAGATATTAGAAAAATACTAAATTCGAAGTCAAAAGCAGTCGTATCCTGTGAGTCATATGTCACACTTTGTTCCATCTGTGGTGTTCTTTAATGTAGAATAATGGTGATATGATTACAAGAATCTTCTTTTTTTCTTTTTGTAAAGTTTCAGTTTGATGATAATATACGATATAACAGGTGGTGTATTTTGTTAATTCTGGAACCGAAGCAAATGAGCTGGCAATGCTGATGGCGCGACTGTACAGTGGCAATCTCGGGATGATTGCCTTGAGAAATGCATACCATGGTGGAAGTGCAGGAACAATTGGATTGACAGCGTTGAACACATGGAAATACCCAATACCACAGGTATCTATACTCAATAAGTCTTGAAAAAAATGTTTTTTTAGCTAAATGTTACAGGTACAAGTGAAAGGGGTGGGGTTGGGTGGATTGTGGGTAACAGGTTAAATAGGTTCGGATCAAAACAAGTATATATGGAGTATGTGAGTCAGTGAGTGTATGTCGGGTGACCTGCAAATATGTTATTGTCCTTTTCTTTTATAACGATTGTATAAAAATTCTAATACACAAGACATGATCCACGGAAACTATATTATTATAATGTTTTTTAGTAAAATCATTTAGGTGGTTTCATGCATTTGATAACACTTTGGGTTACTTTTGACTTTTTCAACTCATTTCCAGTTTAGCTGATTCTTACATTTTATCTATTTGAACCGTCACAGAAAATGCAAATCTCTAGTTACAGGCTAATTTTAGCAAAGTAGCTAGCCTTGCAATCATACAATACAAAGGTTCTGTTTGGCTCTATTAGTTTACCATATATTTTCTGTGAAATATTGAAGGGTGAAATTCATCATGTTGTTAACCCGAATCCCTACCGTGGAGTGTTCGGTTCTGATGCTAGTCTATATGCTCAAGATGTACAAGATCACATTGATCATGGTACATCCGGAAGAGTTGCTGGTTTTATTTCTGAAACCATTCAGGTTAGTGTTAAATTTGCTTCTTTTTTAATATCATGTTAAAACTTTGTAGATTTTTCTCAAGTTGGAATCTTGATTGAAGTTTAGGGAGTTGGTGGAGCGGTTGAATTGGCCCCTGGATACTTGAAATTGGTATATGAAATGGTACGTAAAGCGGGTGGCGTTTGCATTGCTGATGAAGTTCAAACGGGATTTGGTCGCACAGGAAGCCATTACTGGGGTTTTCAAACCCAAGATGTGATTCCAGATATCGTCACTATGGCTAAGGTAACTTCTCGTCATTCCTTCACTGCCTTTTATCATTCGTGTTAGGCTCACCTGCAATTTTTTGTAGTTTTTCTTTAAATAATTAACAAAACTTATATTATTACAATAAGTTTCTACATTTGTTTTAATAATACGATTTAGAAGGTTGTATGCATTGAAAATATAAGGGTTTATCTAAGTAACATGTTTTGATTGGTTATTTCAGGGAATTGGAAATGGTTTACCCTTAGGAGCGGTGGTTACAACGCCCGAAATAGCACAAGTAATGGCTCAAAAAATACAATTCAACACTTTTGGAGGGAACCCTGTATGCTCGGCCGGTGGACTTGCTGTGCTCAAAGTTCTTGATAAAGAAAACCGTCAAAAACATTGCGCTGATGTTGGTTCCCATCTAATCAGCCGATTGAAGAATCTTCAACAAAAGTTTGACAGTAATAACTTTCGTCATGAACTTTAAGTTATTGAAATGACTTCACATTATCATTATTTCTTACAGATGTTAATGTTGTTCAGTAATTGGAGATGTGAGGGGGAGAGGGTTGATGGTTGGGATTGAGCTCGTGACTGACAGGAAAGATAAAACGCCCGCTAAAGCCGAAACTGCAGTTTTGTTTGAAAAACTACGCGGTATGAAGAAACATTTATTTATGCGCGTGAAAATTATCTGTGAAATAGCTGGTTTGAAGTGATACATAACTTGAATCGACCCATTTATAAATAACAGTTGGGATCGTCACCTTGAATAGGTGGCAAAATGGATCTTTTTTTAATAAACATAATGTAAATACATTTTTTTTGTGAATATAGAGCTAGGTGTTCTGGTTGGCAAAGGTGGATTGCATGGGAATGTTTTCAGAATAAAACCTCCTATGTGCTTTAACAAAGATGATGCAGGTATTGGCCTCTTCTCTTCATATGCATATACACATACATTACTAGGCGCATGCTAATATAACACGCGATTATGTAAAAAAAGAATTGTTTTCTTGTAGTTGTGAATACTGATATACATTTTATATGTGCAGATTTTCTTGTTGATGCATTGGATTATTCAATGTCAAAGCTGTGATAGTTGGGATTTGGGAACTCAATCTTTGATAAGAAGCTTGAGTCTTGTGATCTTGATGCAAAATACCAACTTTGAAATGTTATGGGTTCTTTTCTGCTGGTAGTCCAACATAGCCAGTTCATATCGCGCTTTAAGGGTTGTGTTACTGGTTGTATTTTCTTCTTTTGTGCGCGGTTCATGGCCTGACTCCTTGATGAATCAACTGTTTTTATTATTTCATTTTATACTTCATTTTATTACAGAAAATCTAAATAAAACTACTCTAAACCAGAAATGCACCCCTTTGGAGTAAAGTTAGTTATTAATGCATCTTTGTCTCTTTTGTGATAATTGGAAACTAGCATAAAGTCCAAAATTACAAAAAATAAGGGCGAGTGCCTTTATGATTTTGGATGCAATCATCAACCATGGGATGTTACTAAATGTTTGTTTTGAAGTGATTCTTGTGTTTATTTCCAGTTATAAAAAGTGTTGTAGTTTATTGCTATAGGTTGTTTTTGTTGGCTAATGTATATGTTACATGTGAAACTAAAATTGTCCATGGGAATAAAGTTTGCATCTCTATTTCTCCTCCACTTTGCCATGATTTTAGGGTGTGGATATGCCACCACTTGCTACATTTTACTATTCAACATGACAATACATACATCTATATCTACTTGACCTACAACCACACAAATGTTTACTTGACTACCGGAATATGATCATTCACTACAAGAAAACAAGGTTATAGCGATGACTTCTTTCGCTTCTATAGTTTAGGCTATGGTGATGACATGCAGTAGCTATAGGTCTTTAAAAATTGTTTGACGTGCTTTCGTTTTTTGCAACGACTTGTCATCATGATAAAGTTTGGTGCGATAGAGAAGAAATAAAGATACAAACTTCTAATCAACTTTTTTTACATGTGATAGCATTCTTGCATTCACATTCACATGATCTATACGAAAATATGCTAAAAGATACCAATGTTACAATTCAATTAATAAGCAATTTAGTAAGTTTTGTTTTCTTCTTGTATTTAAGGGTGAATCTTGAAGCAACTAATAATATTGTTGTTTTGTAACTTTAAGATCATTGTTTCATATCGGGATAAACAAATCCTAATATTTTTCCCTTTTCCCCTATAGATCGCCTAAAGAAGACAAGAGTTAACACAAATTGTCTTTGTAGTGTGATCTCATTTTACTATATCTCGGAAAGTATTTCCTCTTTAGTCAACTTTTTCGTGTCATTTCATTGAGGCAAGTCTTTCTTTTACTTGTATAAAGATATTCGATCATTTTTGTATAGATAAAAGCCACCTAAACTGAATCAATATTTAGTTGATCCCTTGAAACTTTATATCATTGATCGAAAGTGGATCCCTAACTCTTTGGTTGATGAGTTTAACATAAACCAGTTAAATGATCTGGTTGACCGGTGACCGTTGAACTAATGAACTGATTCAGTGGATTAATTATAGGGCTGTAAACGAGTCGAGCCGAGCCGAGGCGTGTGTGTGTGTGTGTATATATATATATATATGTGTGTATGTGTGTGTGTGTGAAGGATCAAATGAAACCATATTTTTAGAAGAAAACCAACAAAATCATAATCTACCAATATAATTATTTTTAATTTTAATTAATTTTATTCAAAAGGACGTTTATATAAAATTACATGCTAATATTTATGGTAGTTATTTAATGTTTATTCTAATTCTTATTTGTCTCTCATTCAAATTCAAGATTATATTTTTCTGTCCACATAAAAATTTTGAATTCATCACCTCCGAGAAACATATTTATTGTGAGAGATAATATATTATTACGAAGATCAACTGAAAAGTGATGGTGGCTGTGGAATTCGTTCGGTGATATTTTTTATTGTCATCAAGAAGGAACCATTATTGGATTAATTAATAATCCAAGAAAACAAGAATTTCCTACAAATCAATAGAAAAGATGGGCTACATCTAATGTTCTTCTGACTCGATAATCATGTCTATTACAAAACAAGTAGGAATTGATAGATTTTGATGGGAGGATTTATTAACCAAATGTGTGTCGACTAAAAAGAATTAAAAATAAAAAATATTTCTTTATTTTGTATGTACACCCACTTTTATATACAATTAATTATGTTGTGGATGTATCGCAGAGGAAAGAACAACAACAAGATACAAAATGATAACTTACACGTAACCCTATGTATATATAGGGTTATGTTTAAATGAGAACTTCAATTTTATTGAGAAACTAAAAACCAATTTACACCACTTATTTTTAATAGATCTTCATTATTGAAAACTAAATTTAAAGGGTATATTGGTGATCACTTAAATAATTTCTCTCTCTAATTAATTGATTATCTCTTAAATCTCTCAGCTCTAATTAATTATCTTTTATCTCTCTTCTCTTCAATTAAATGATAATATTTTCTCTTTTCAAAAATTTAAATATGTATGTGTATTTATACCTTTCAAAAATATATACAATTGAATGGTATTTTTATAAATTTAAGTAACTATAATGTCAATGTATACTAGTTTAATCTTTTACGTATCTTTATTTGTTAATTGTTTAATAGAAACTTTATTTTGTCATTAAATTAAAGAACTCATACAAGACTTATTTTTTTAATCTTGAAAATCATAAAGGAATAAGAATTATATAATGATAAAATATTGAATAGCCACTTGTAGACATACGTATATATTTTAATTTTCACACAGGTAAAAACGTTTAAATCTTTATAACCATAATCTATTTTTCAAATTGACCATTAATAACATGTACGTAAGATCACCTATTTTTTAAATAATCATTTATTCTCGATCTTCCATATTACATATCCATAAATACCATACATATATGTTAATCGACTATTTATATTTTTACACATAAGTTAAAAATAAATTGATCAAGTTTTACAAATAGGTTAAATTAAACAAAAATGATCTTTAATACGAATGTGATTTTTATATTAAAATATTTACAATAAGTATTTACATAAGTGTTTAATAGGAATGTGATTTTTATATTTAAATATGTAAAAGTTAACAAATAGCAAATTCTCTATGTATTCACTTATTCACTTTTAAATTAGACATGCTAATTAGTGACAACCTAATAAAAAATAGTCGTTTCTACAAATCACACGCTACTTACATATAAGTAAATCCTCAAGACAAACCTCTATTTACTTACATATATATTTGTATACAAAAATACATGTCTTGAGTTGCATATTTTTACATGTACGTAAAATTATTGTTTTACATATGTGTAGATCGACTAATTGCATTATAAACCAAGAAGCCAAATACAATATATGTAGATAATATAAGAATGGCATATGAAAAGAACAAATAAAAAGAACTTCAATATTAAATCTCATATAATCAAAATAATCTTACATAAATACTAAAGAATAAAACTAACCGTCATTTAAACATTTTGTTCATATAATCGATTTAATAAGTCATGCAACTTAAATTTGATTAACAAAGTCCAAGGTTAAATTGTAATTTTAATCAATTAGGAAAGGCACATGACATAATTTAGATTGAAAATTTACCCATATGATAACTTAATTATAGTGGCTTTGGTCGGTAAATATTCGATCGCATCTTCATATTCATCATGAAAACAAATTGCATGTGGTTTTTATTAGTCACTATTTTGTCTTGTTTTTTTTTCCTTTGTCTCCATCTTGATCGACGTAGTCATCAGGATTGCTTCTCTTCTACTTGACTAATCTCTTTCATTGTGACAATAAAATTCTTAGGTAGTTGATTCATCATTTCATCTTGTAATGGTGTTGGAATAGAAGAATCAAAAATTAAAAAAGGAATTGATATCAACATTAAAGATAGAAAAAGTCACCGTGAGAGAAGTCAAAGAGAGAAAGATAAGGACATGATTTCGGAATTTATCTCCTAAAATCTCCCAATAATACCCTTTTATATTTATTAAAAGGTAATTCAAAATTTCTTTAATTACGATAATGCCATAATTGTTTTAACCATGGATTAAATGATCTAATGGTTGTGATAAGTTCTGAAAATAAATAAGAGTTTTGAAATGATTCTAACCTTATATATATATATATGTATATGTATATATATATGTGTGTGTGTGTAACGTATATGAACTTAAGTTACATATAGGTAATCTATACAAGAAAGATTGCACATCTTTTATTCAATTTATTAGTGTGGTCTGGATGATTAAAAAAAATTTGAGATTTAATTTGATAGTGAAATTATAGTTTGTTTGGGTTACTTATACGGAACATAATGTTTTATACACGTAACACATTTTTCCATATAAGTAACACAATATTTCATATACGTAACAATAATTTTTCAAATATACCAATCCACAATAATATTTTTTCTATTTTTTTACTCACATACTATTATAAACAACAATGTTTCTAGAGGGTGACATTGGTTTGACTTTTCAACGCCATCATTGGCTTCCTAATAATCACTCATCTCCAGTCTCTACACTCTACACACATCAGCCTCTTGTTTCTGTGTCATCTCCTTCACCGCATCTTCCATCAATTCCTTTTACTATTCACTCTCAGAGGTTTAGGGTTTAATCAACCAACCAACCCCTTAATCAAACCCACACTAATCCTAATCACTCATGGCATCATCATGTTGCTCTGCATCAGCTTCACTCGATCTCTCTTTCCTCCGCCCAAATTCCACCATTACACACCGTTTCTCAGTTTCCCGACGCAACACTCTCCGTAAATCGAATCGTTCATCCGCTACACTTGCTGTCAGAGGTCGAATTCGAGCTCTTCGGAGAGAAGAAGTGATTGTTGTGGAGAAGGAAGACGTAGAGATCGATGTTGGTGGTAATGGGAGTTATACACCAGTTAATGGTGTGGAGAATCGGAGGGATTTGAATGGGAGTCTTGTTAAGTATGTTAACGGAAATGGTAATGGTAATGTTAATGGTGGTATTAGGGTGAAAATTGGGGAAGATGTGGTGGAGAAGAAGAGTGGGAAGAAGAAGAAGACGATTGAGGAGATAGGTCAGGAAGACGCGTGGTTTAAGAGGAGTGGAAAGGGCAAAGTTGAGGTATATGTTCCTGTTTAATTTGATGTTGAATTTCATCAAGTTTAAGGTTCAATAGGGGAGTGAACTACAGTGATTGAGATACAGAAATTTGGGGATTAGGGCACTTGTGGAATAAGCTTAATGATTCTATGTAACAGTAACATGTGGATTGAGTATGAAAGAATTGAATTGAATCATTTGTTGATGTATAGTCTCTAGATAGGAAGGTAAAAGATGGTAAGCATATAGAGGCAGTGCTAATCGGTGTGGATTGCTTGCAATGGTGGTTTTGAGGTGGTGATGCCATTCGGATGTGGTGTTAGTTTTATTTTAGAAATGTTATTTTTGAAAGTTGAATAGGATTTGGGTGTTTTATGATATTTATGTACTCAAGTAAGACTCTATTTATTAACACGTCTTAGTGTACTTCACTTGCCCCTGATAGAAACTTCATTTCTTGTAGGTATCTGTTGCTCCTGGTGGGCAGTGGAATAGATTCAAAACTTATTCAACCATTCAAAGGACTTGTGAGATATGGGGTTTTGTTCTTACATTTCTTTTTAAAGCTTGGTTCAACAATCAGAAATTTGCATATACTGGTTAGTTACCAACTCAGTTCCATGGTAGTTTATTTGTCCATGTTTTATGCCCCAAGATGATTTGTGTTTCTCCCTTCAGTTTAGAAGCTGATAGCATTGTGAGCTATAGCTATATGGCTAAGTAAAAAATTGGAAGCCAGACATTAGAACCAAATTCCATGTGCTCTAAATTTAAGTGCTTATGAGAGACGCGCAACATTTAAGAACTTAACTTTCCAATTTCCTTGTTGGGTCTTTCCTTTTTTTTTTCAGGATATGTGATTTTATTACACAAATGTAATTTCATGCCATATATCGGAAATAAACAATAACACAGAACATAAGTCTAGGAACAGAGTCTTGCAGATTAATTATTTGACCCAACCTTGAATTCTACCTGTTTTTTCAGGACACTTTTGACCATCTGTTTGGCCTATATGGTTCAAAATCCCTTAATTAATAATTAGCTTCATCCTGTCAGCTATGATTAATTAATTAACATTGTTACTGATTTGATATACTATCAAAGGGCATGTTTGTTTCTTTTTCATTCATAATGTGACTTAAGTCAAGCTCTCTCTATTTAGCTTGAGTAGCAAAGTTATTCATTATTATGATTTATGAAGAAGTGAAAAACCTTTTAGTTTGCATCAAATTGTGGGTTCCTTAGTATTCATGATATATGGGTTTATTGGCTTTTCCATTATCATAATCCGGGGATCCTCCTTTGATGTTCTTCTTTTTCTTATAATACATACAAATATATAATTACT
This sequence comes from Flaveria bidentis, assembly GCA_018326385.1. Taxonomy (NCBI): domain Eukaryota; kingdom Viridiplantae; phylum Streptophyta; class Magnoliopsida; order Asterales; family Asteraceae; genus Flaveria; species Flaveria bidentis. Next base: position 11,317 of record BJCM01076015.1, read on the forward strand.
TATACAGTTATACAACAAATTTGTTCAGAAAACCCATAAAAACAATACGACCATTGCATTTTTTTCCTTATATATTTGATGTATTATTCATCATCTCATTGTCTTGCTCATCTATTGGAATGTTTTATTATTTTTTTTTTCTTTTTGTGATGCAGTTTATCACATTTCATTTTAGTTAGATTTCTAGGGTCAGGTCACTGCCAATCTCTCTTTCTCTCTTGAAAATGGAAAGAGACTGCCTAAACAATGAAAATTTTGAAAGGGAAGGCTAAGGCTGCTTCTTCGTCTGAAGATTTCCACAGGTACTTTAATGAGGGTACACACATCTTTGAGAAAGAAAAGAGATCAGAAGACAAGGTTATGGAAGAAGAAAGAACTGCAGAGGGTTCATACGTCATCCTCTGATGCTGAGGAAAACATGACGCAGTAGGGTCAATCTTTGCATGTGGCTTCTGATCCTTTTCCTTTTCTGCATCCTTGTCTTCTGACCATTTTCCTTCCTCAAAGATGGATGTACCCTTTTTAAGGCAGAGCATGTGCTCTTGAATGTCTTCAGACGTCGAAGTGACCGAGGCCTTCCCTTTAATTCTTCATTCTTATATGATGCCGTAGTTCCAGAAATTAATTAACCTATTTTAATGCTTTTGGCAAATGAATTTGCAAATTTTTACAAATTTCTGTTGTTCTTACTAGTTCTTGGCTAAAGTCATTGTTCTCTGCAGGGGGAATGACAGAGCAGAAGAAAGCTCAAAGACGGAAAACTCTAGCCAAGTGGTTGAAAGAGAGTATTTTGAGATTAGGGCCCACATTCATCAAAATTGGCCAGCAGTTTTCAACAAGAGTAGACATTCTTGCCCAAGAATATGTTGATCAATTATCAGAACTTCAGGTATACTATCTCATAAACTGTTAAAATCTCAATTATTATTGATGGTTTAGGTTAAGTAATTTGATTAAAAATTGGACGAAAATGGCTTAAGTGATACACCATTTTGCTTGGGTTTGTAATTGTAAAGATATGAGCTAGTTTTACTTCACAAATACAACTTCTCCCGACTAATAGTTATTTGCATCAATAAAATATATTTTTTTCCATATGAACCAACTCTATGAACTCTGCATACAGGATCAAGTTCCTCCATTTCCATCGGAGACTGCTGTTTCCATTGTTGAAGAAGAACTTGGAGCTCCTGTTAGTGAAATATTTGATTACTTTGATTTTGAGCCAATAGCTGCTGCCAGTCTTGGTAATCACAAGTTTATTAAATGTCATTGAAAAAAACTCATGTTAATCAACCATTCATTATTCTGCAGTGTTATTTGTGACAACCAATATATAATCAAATTTTTGGTATGACTTACATCTAATGCAGGTCAAGTACATCGAGCAAAATTAAAGGGTCAAGAAGTGGTTGTTAAAGTACAAAGACCAGGCCTCAAGGATCTTTTTGATATTGATCTTAAAAATATAAGGGTTTGTTGATTCTTAAAATTGTATCCGTTTGCACATCTGATCTAATTTATGTAATTAACATCGTCTAGCAACATTTTTCGCTTTTTTCAGGTAATAGCAGAAAATCTTCAGAAATTTGACCCAAAGTCTGATGGTGCAAAAAGGGATTGGGTTGCCATTTATGACGAGTGTGCTAATGTCTTGTACCAGGTGACTCTTTTGTACCCCAAACATTTTGAAGATAATGACCGTTGCATTACATCTTGTGGTTTTCCATGAGTTCTAGAAATGCATTTAGTTGGGATGATACAGGAGGCATTGATGGGTGGCAATTGGTTTTTCTTTCAGGAGATTGATTATACAAAAGAAGCTGCAAATGCAGAATTGTTTGCAAGTAACTTTAAAAATATGAATTATGTAAAAGTCCCGAATATATATTGGGAATACACTACCCCACAGGTAATTCGATCTGTACATATGTAAATAGATCCTTGATATTATTAGAACTTCTTTTATTCCCTTAAGCTCATTGCAATGACCCAACTGTAGGTTCTTACAATGGAGTATGTCCCTGGAATCAAGATCAATAGGATACAAGCTTTAGATCAATTAGGTGTTGATCGTAAAAAGTAAGTGTAATAATCTCCTATAACTCTACCAGAAATCCCTGATTCCATTTACATTTACTATTTTACCGCATTTGGACATTTGGTTATGATAATACCCGATCATGAATGCTGAATAATCTTACCCCACCATGATTTAATAATCATATAAATTATGAAGCTAACAATTTAACAAATACATTGAATTATCATATAAAACCACAAATTCCCAAAGGTGAAAGGCTGGTATATGTTGCTTTGTAGAGATAACATCCATTTGCTAATTTTTTTTGGGAAATGATTGGTCCACAGAAATTAAAGGTCCTAAATAATGAACATGAGCTTGCTAGTGGAAACTGGAAGAAAAATATGGGTCAGCTAATGTGCAAACATAAAAGACTTTTAAATGAAAATTACATGATTGTCATGCTTAAAGAACATTTTTGATGCATATTTTCTATAGCAGAACTAGAGGGTACCTTGGTTATATTAAAAGCTAAGTGTACAGTTACAGATACCTTATGTATAGATAAGCAGAAACAATAGCAAAGTTAGAATGAGAAACAATTTAGAGGGAAAACAAATAAAAAAACGTTTACCCCTTTTGGCCCTGATTTGGTTCTCTAAGCATGTCTAATATGTATATTCCACAGGCTGGGCAGGTATGCTGTTGAATCGTACCTGGAACAGATACTATCTCACGGTTTCTTCCATGCTGACCCTGTAAGTTTCATGTATATTCTTCTGGATTTTAATGCCAGATGGCATATTACATATTTTTTTCCTCTTAAATTATCATAATAGAAGTAGCAGCAGAATCACATGAAGCGAATAACATAGTTTTAGTGAAGCTTAAGAACCTTAACGCTCTTTTGAACCCTAGTTGTGAAGTCACAACTCACAAGAACTCATGTCTATCGGACATCATAGACCTCTAAGTTTAACTTATATTATATTCTTAAAATATCTGCATATATAAAATTCACATGCAGAGTATGGTTAAAATCATCTCCTTTTTTGATTCAGCACCCTGGTAATATAGCTGTTGATGATGTGAATGGTGGAAGGCTAATATTTTATGATTTTGGTATGATGGGGAGGTAATGACTAACCATTTTATTCTCCAAACCTTTCTGTTTTTGAGACAACATGATGAAGATTTTCTTTGAAATGCTGACCTTTGAGTTTTTGCAGCATAAGCCCAAATATCAGGGAAGGTTTGTTGGAAGTTTTTTATGGAGTTTATGAGAAAGATCCAAATAAGGTTGATGAGCTCTCTTTGATTTACTCTCTTTGTTGCATTATTATTTTATTTTTTGTGTAAGATTACCTCTTTATAATTATTTTATGATGCAGGTTCTTCAAGCAATGATTCAAATGGGTGTTCTTGTGCCAACCGGAGACATGACAGCTGTCAGAAGAACTGCACTATTTTTCCTTAATAGGTTATCCTTAAAGCCTGTACTTTATTTCTCTTTTTAATATAAATATAAACATATATGTCCATATCAATTATATCACCTATGGCAATATAACCTACATTATTACAGCTTTGAAGAACGCCTTGCGGCACAAAGAAAGGAAAGAGAGTTGGCCACTGCAGAACTTGGATTTAAGAAACCATTGAGCAAAGAGGAAAAAATAGAGAAGAAAAAGCAGCGTTTAGCCGCAATTGGTATTGGCTTCTTCTATCATACATTCATGTATTATCTATTTAAAAATTCCTGTTTATTCTTTCAATTTTATTAGATAATATCAGTGTAGCATATATTAAATGCTATTTTCAGGCAGTTTACATTTTAATTTGTTTAGTTACAATTACATTGAATAGCTATTTATTTTCAGGGGAGGATTTATTGGCTATTGCAGCAGATCAACCATTCCGATTTCCGGCCACTTTCACGTTTGTTGTTAGAGCTTTTTCAGGTATTGGGTTCTACATTTTTTGTAAATACTGTTTTCTTCTGATAGCAGAGGGAAATGCACTCTCAAGTTAGATACTAAAGTATTGATAAGACCGTAATATTTATAATTTAAAGGCATCTTACTTTGTTTACTTATATCTCGCAGTGCTAGATGGCATTGGGAAGGGTCTCGACCCCCGTTTTGATATTACTGAAATCGCTAAACCGTAAGTGTATTTACTTATGAATTAGCTAAAATAGGAAAGAGGTCAAACGGGTGGAAACTTGTCCTAAGTATATTTTAATGCATACAAAAATCATGCTATAAAAATCGATTATGATTGGAATATTATGGTATTTTATAATTATATTTACACAATTATTTATAGAAACATAGTACAAGAAGGGTTTTGGGTTCCGTTCAACCCAAACTGACCCAAATCATTTTTACTCGTGCAAAATGCACCTGTTTTGTCATTTAGTGCTGAACATGGTTTCCATGTTTGTGTCATCAATGACGTAAATATTTTTTTTCTAGCTATGCTATGGAATTGCTAAGGTTTCGTGAAGCGGGTATTGAAGTGGTCATCAAGGTCTAATCTTAAACCCGTTTTCTGAATATTTGGCCTTTTGTGTATTCAAGAATTAGTTTCATTTTTTGGCAATACTATTACTCTTTGTGTTTCAGGACTTTAAAAAGAGATGGGATAGACAATCACAAGCATTTTACAACTTATTTAGACAAGCTGACAGGATTGAGAAACTTGTTGGAGTCATTGAACGATTGGTGAATATCATATGTGTATTAAATTTCTTTCTCTTATTTATAGGATTTTTTATTTTGATAATTTGCTTGAATCACGTTTTTGTATTACATATTCTTATAGGAGCAAGGTGATTTGAAGTTACGAGTTCGAGCGTTGGAGTCGGAGAGGTCGTTTCAACGTGTAGCTGCTGTTCAGAAGACAATTGGAAGTGTAAGTTTTATTTAATTAAAATTATCTTATTGTAAATAATATAGTTTTCCAGTTATATTTAATGCATGAATTATATACAAGTTACTTCTTTCCTGTATTCGTATGCGGTCTAATTGACAGACGGTAGCTGCTGGAAGCCTAGTCAACCTGGCAACTATTTTATATCTCAATTCAATCAGAGTAAGCACCGAATTTATTTTACCACTGAGCATTTTCTTTTTCTCATTTGGCAATAAAAATGTTTGATTTTTAATGATATATCATTTTGATGGTTAATCAACAAACTACTTTTGACTCTTTAAACTTGCTTCCTACAAATGCTGCATGGCTTCTTTCAGGGTCCTGCTATGATAGCATATATCTTTTGTGCATTTTTTGGATTCCAAGTTCTCTTTGGCCTGCTGAAGGTTAAGAAACTCGATCAACGGGAGAAATTGATTACTGGGACAGCTTAAACATATGGTAAGTAATTTATGTGTAATCGTTAAACATATTGTCAATAGTTAGACATCTTATTATTAATGATAATAGAAGCAAAGAAAAATGTATCACACAAGCTGTAAAAGAAACATCATACAAGAAATGTGAAAATAGCATTTTCAGAGGTAGTTTGTGCTTAGGGGTGTTTCAATTTATAAGTTAAAATTTTTAACTTATGGTGACTTTTGGAGGGGTATTTTTGTCTTTTTACCCCTCCAAAAAGTCATAAGTTACTTATTTAAGTCAATGCCAAACATGCACTAAGTATCATATGCACCCAACTCATAATTAAAGGGCAAATAAAAAATATATTATTTACCCAACACTCAAAACATCTTATTATCTAATTTAGTAATTATCACAACTTCAAACAGCAGAAGCACGTTTAAATGCTATTTTCTACAACATTTTCTATTAGACAATTATCTGATTTCATTACACATAATCACGTTCACAATGCTCATCCAAACCATAGTTATTGAAGGCGCAATGCGCACTCAATTTTTAAATATTTGTTTTGGGCTAGTTTAGGTTGTTTTAGGTTGATTCCGGGCTTGTTAGGCATGCACCTTGTGGGCTTTTGACAAATCTTGAAACTCCTTTATGATTACTGCGTGTTTCCATGACCTTTTACAAATCTTGTGCAGATTAGAACAATAAATACCAATGTATATTTACTACAAGTTCACAACCTAACCGCAAAAAGAAGCTAATGAGTTTTGTAGACAAACCATCCTTTCAAAAAGCATTCCAGCTCCGATTTAGTGATCTGCTTTGGAAGATTGTAGACCGGTAAATATTCATTAAAATATAAGGTATCATAAATTCTTTTTATTTGATATATTTTCACAATTTTAGGCTATCTTTTGTTGGTTGTTAAAACTCCGCGAACCCAAGTGCTTAAACTTGAACCGGGTCATGACGGTTTGAATACTCAGGGTGTGGTCCTCATATTCGATTTTCACAACTGTAGATATGTAAGAAAAGGGCATGGGTTGACCACGGTCAATTTACCATGATTGGGCATGTGTAATGAATGTATTTTGGTGTAAACATCTAACAGTAATATTTTAGTGTTAATAAATATATATTTAATGAGTTCTTTTCATTCGATTGCATTAGCTTCTTGTAAAGGTTATACTAACTGGGCCCCTAATGGAGGTTTCATTAGTGTTTCTTGTTGCCTTTGTGTTGGACTATTGGAACACACTCTTAACAGTGTCTTAATTTTTTGATCAGTGATCACCATGTGTGGGTTCATATAGGGAAAATGTATTTTCAGTTCAACTAAAAATGCAACACGTATGCGAACGGCAAATAAGATGAATGGCAATAAGATACGTGAATGAAAATATGATATGCTACTTGGATTCATGTATCATTTATCTATGGGAAGTTAAAAAGATTGTTTAAATGAATATGCGATAACTTGTAGAGCTATTTACTAGATCGCAAACTTTTTTGGAACACCTAGAGGGACACAGTCAATCAATATACTTTTAATGTCGAGTTAGGATCAACTAGTACATATATAATAAGTATCTATTATGAGAAAGACAACGAATTTGATTTGCTTAATGTTTGTTTTTTTTAATTATTAGACAAATCATACATAAAAGGTGATGCACGAGTAAAAACTTTTAAGTGTTTCAAATATACAAATCATATTTAAGTGTTTCAAATATACAAAGCCACACTCATATTTATTTCAATAACCAACTCTACATTTAAGCGAGAGCTCTTGTTTAAGACTTTGGTACATATATGTTTATCTTTAGAAGATTTAGTTTATATTGTATAGTATAGAATATAAAAGGCCTAGTGCTACATAATGTATTATTGTATTTGCAATTATAATACATACCCTAATTTGAATAGCAATCCATTTAATTAACATGAGGCATTGAGGGGTGTTCAAAATTAAGATAATCTACCCAAACTGTTTGTTTTGATTAATTCGATTGAGTTGATGAGTTTTCAAAGACCAAACATGAAATTTATTATATTGTTGGTGTTTATAAATTTAAACATGATCGAACCTGAATAACCACATGTTATGATTCATTTTTAGTTTTCTAAAAGCCCAATCTTAGTCATGTAAATTCAAATCTAATTATAAAAATAAATCAAATAATTTGAATTAATGTTTACATTACTTATAAAAACAAAGCCCAGTGTTCTTCGTAGGAGACCTAGATTCGATCCTCATTAAGTAAATATCATCGGATGGCCAGCCTAAGACGAAAAATTAAAAGTCTAAACTCGAGTCAAGCGTAATACAACGTGTAACGAAAATAGTAATTTGAACCCGCTACCTGGCTCTAGTTAACACTTGACTCGTGTACTTTTAATTGTATCATCTACCCAAAATCTAAGACCTCGTACGGAAACCAAGTATAACTAAAAACCCCAAAACTACACCAACCAATTTGACCGTTACATATACGCCCATATACAAACCATACGTTTTCACAACTTTCCCCCTTTCTCCACCGCCGTTGATGACCAATGGAATCTCCACCGCCGCCGCCGCCGCCGCCGATTGAGACCGTCGTCAGCTCCGCCGAGACCCCAACCGCCGGCGACTCCAACTCAACCATCGACAACCACACCACAGTTGTCAACAAAAGGATCAAGAACAAAAAGAAGAAGAAAAACGTACACAAATCTCACATCGACGTTGCATCTGATCCACCACAACAATCGTTGAATTCGGTTGCATCGTCTTCTTCAACATCTAATACGTCGCATTCAAGAACAAAGGGTATTCGTGTCTCCGTTAAACGGAGAAACCCTAGGGTTTTAATTGGTGGTGATTTTAGAAGAGGGTATGGTGGTGAAGCTGATGCCCTTGCTCTTCCACTTGGGATGTCGATCGCTGCTTTTGTTGCTCAGGTTATTGACGTTTTTTATTGTTGATTGTGTGTTGAATTTGATTGAAGTGATTGTAACGCAGAAACCCTAGTTTGAGAGACAATGGTGGTGTTTTTAAAGATTCAAGATTGTGTTTTTTTGTTTAAAGATTGTTTTTGGGTCTTTTATGTATGACAACAAGTTAGTTTCTTGGTTGAGAAGAATTAGAGGGTAGATGAATATAAGGAGTTATGATTTGTTTGTAGTATCAGAGTCTGCAATGTGGTGTAGGGAACTATTTTTCGAGATTTTATAGTTTTGGATTCTTGAATTTGAGGGAAATTTAATAAGTTGATTTAGCTGATAGAGTGTGTCGCTACATTTATATTTTCCAGCTGAGTGTTGTTAGGTCGTCGGGTTGGTCGGTTCTAGCTTTCTGGAGTTCAATCTAGGCTGCAAGATGCAAAGAACCGATTAGAAGGTGACCCCAGGCCGCCCCTTCTTTGAGGGGATGTGGGTTTTAATCAGGCTCAACTGGCTGAGCCTACTCTGGCTCGGTACAGATGTTGAGCCCAATCCAGGGGTACGTCTAGTCGTCTAAAGTTAACTAAGGCATAAGCAGGGCCATTGTTTTATTGTTTACAAAAGGAAGCTTTGTTTCATAGCATGTATAAAAAATAACCAATTAACCATTACTAACATATAGCATAAATTATGCAAATTTTCTGTAATTGTTAATTTGTTATTGCCGGTACTGTTTTTTTTCATCATCAAGCATGTAACAACTCTAATATATATATCAGGTGTTGGAAAAGAAAGATGCAACAGGAGAAAAGATGTCAGCAGATCATCTCTCTGAGGTATTTATGTTAACAGTTTTCCAACTGCATTTATAATCAGAAATTTTCATTTGGTGCATTTGCATCTTGTGTTGCTCATGTAGACAGCTTTAGCTGGAACATTCTGCTGAGAACTTTTCAGCTATGGGTTATTGGATTTTATGGTGTTGGTATGTTAAGAGGTGTAATGATCAATGTGTGATTAATGATGGCTTGATAACTGTTTCTCTACATTAATGACTTGATATGTTCTAGATGTAGCAAGTTCGACCCATTAAATGTTGATTCGAGTTGTATTTTACCTCACAGATATGCACTTTGGCGGTCAAAGAATCATTGTCCAATGTAAGTATTTTCACTTTTATCTTTGTAAATATCCCATGCCTTTTACATTACTATACTTCCTTTTGGGTGACCATGAGAACCTGTTAGAGAAAACTCGCGGCCCTTACCAATACCTTGCTAAACGGTGGGACCAAGTGAATGTGGCCTTCAAGGGTTAAGGCAGGAAACTAGTGGAACTGCATATGAACCTGAGACCTCTGCTAGAGGGTAATCAGACGGTTACCAGTTGCCACTACGCCACTCCTTGAAGGTTATTACTTATTAATATACTTCGTGTAACCATTTATTGTACTGTTCTTCTTAAAGGTCTTTGGTGACAAATTTGACTGCTTTGTAAGTAATTTTCAAAGATCATTTCAAAGCACTTTGATGACGCTCAGAGTAATCAGTGAATCATCAGGAAACAGAGAAAGATCATCGCTGCATGGGGAAAGCAGTTCAAATAATTTTCATTTCAGTATGAAAGAAAACATGTCTACAAGTAATCTCCAAGAACAAGCAACCATTGGCGAATTAGATGAAGTGAATAATGTACATAGATATCCTATTTACAACGATCTTGCAGTTGTTCATGACTCAACAAATGGTCAAAACAGTCAACAGTTGGCATGTGTTCCTCCAAACCACCTGCATGCTGGAGTTGGTTATAGTCAGTCGTCCGCGCTTACCACTTTTGAAAGATCTGTAAACGAACAAGCTCGTTCTAACAACCTTAAGGCATTAGAAATTAGTCTCAGTATGCAAAAGATAAGACTAAAGGAAGCACAGATCGCTGTTAACTGTGATTCAAATGTTTTGGAGAGATTTAAGTTATCAATGGGAATCTCAAAAGCTAATTTTAGAGCCGAAAAGTTTAAAACAGAGTTAGAAGACTCGAGGCACGCTCAGCTGCTTAAAAAGTGTGCTGATTGTCTTGTTGCTGGTTTGTTGATTATGCTTGTTTGTCTTGCTTATGGAACTTATATCCATTCCCATCAAAGACTCGTTGAAGCTAACGAATCATGCACGCTCATCAAGGTACGGATTTAACATGCTTTTGTTATATCGATCAACTTATAACTTTTGATTACGTGTTACGGTTTTCCTGATCATCTTCATTGCTCTTCAGGAATCAAGTTCATGGTGGATCCCAAAACCAATGGCTTCTTTTCAGTCAGGACTCCAAGTTCTTCAGTGTCAAGTTCAAGTTTTAAGCCGAATGCTATTCGGCATATTAATGATTATTGCAATCACATATCTCCTCATTCAACGCTCGGGAACCACAAATCAAACAATGCCGGTTACATTCATACTTCTGCTACTCGGTGTCGGGTGCGGTTTTGCAGGAAAATTTTGCATTGACACATTAGGAGGAAGTGGAAACCTCTGGCTTTTGTTCTGGGAGATTCTTTGTTTGGTACATTTGTTTGCAAACATTTGGACCTCAATGTTGTTCCTTATTCTTCATGGGCCTGTTGCAGTGGTTGAACAGTCATCAAGCCGTATGATGTTCCCGTACTGGCTCAGGCGGGTGGCGTTTTATGCAGCCTTGTTGGTGTACCTGCCGTTGCTATGTGGGCTGATACCGTTTGCAGGGGTCGGCGAGTGGCTCGAGCATTTTGCTTCACTGGTGGTTGGTCGGGTCTCTGAGTGAATGTTTGTGAGATGAATTGAATTGTCTGTGGGGTTTTATCTATGTTTTACAGTTGATTCATGTAATGTGGTGTTTGTATGTTGTATGTTTGTATTGGTAACGTAGTTATGTATGTATGAATATAATGGCGTCGGGAACACAAACCAAATATTAGGAATTTATGAATCATCACTCTTTTTTATAAGACTTGAACCAGTACCACTTCAATAAGACAAGTAAACTATCAACGTATGTTAGGATTAAAAAAATAATAATCGCAATGATAAATAATTATATATATAGAAGTAAACCAACTACAGTTGACACATTGAGAAATAGAAAATACGTGTCTTAGAGCATTTGCACTCGTATATCAATAGAACGGTAATGAATCTTGTAACAGAGGCTTTTAAGTATTCTTCATTTTCAAAGATAAAAAGCTTATATATATATATATATGCTTCATTTTCAAAGATAATTTTCACACCGCATTTGTTGTTGCAATTATTCTCAAGAGTATTTGAAATGGATCTGGCCATGGTCGTCTTGTCCTCAATGTTGGCCACAACCTTCACCATCAACATGCGTCGCGCTCCTTCTCTTCATCTTCTTTACATCTATCATATTTCATGTCGTATGAGATATTCCATTAAGAGAAAGGAGGCAGACTGGTAATAAGGCCGACCACATAGGAGGAGGGAACTGAAAAGCTAAGCTTTACGGAGCGGACCAATCTTCCGAAATGTGCAATTAGATATTTAACATAACTACAACTAATAATCTTGACTCCCAAAAATACAAAAACTCATAAGAGAATGCTAAAAATGTGCAATTATATTTATAGTTTTGTTACAAAGGTAACCAACTAATTAACCATTGAGAATCGCCTAAAGCCACACATTTTGACATACTTTAGTGTTAATTAAATCATTACTTGCAAATATAACAATTTCAAATACAAATATCACAAAACTCAATACGGTTACTAGACAAATTCTTGACCATGGGTCGCAACGACTGTGTTGGCGTCACGCAACTTAACCATGTTAATCAACTCATCGTGATACCCCACAACTCGTTCATGATACATATCATTTGAAACCTCTGAGGACAGTTGTTTTGGTGTCCAGTCGGACACCTCACAACTGTTCTCAACAACACCACTGATTCCAGTATCATTAGGTGACTCAGGCGTTGCAACATATTTGTTTAAGTAACTTTTCAAACTACCAACATAGTTTTGAAACCCTAAAGTTGTCATGGCCCATAAGAGATCCTCCCCGTTGATCGTCTTTCGTTTCTCTCTTTGGCATTTATCCGCGGCTTCACCCGTGATGAAGCTTATGAACTCGGACACACATTCTTGAACCGTCTCTTTTGCTTCCTTTGATATTTTAGCATTTGCCGGGAGAGACTTTTTCATTATACGCCCGACATTGGCTATCGGGAGAAACCGCTCGTGGTCTTTAGACGAGCTGTCGGAGACGTTGCCCGAGGTCCGGCTACCGGCCGGGCTAGTTGGGATTCTTTTTCCGGTCATGGTCTCGTTTTGGAGTCATGAGGGTGATAGATTGTGAGGTTTTATGGTGTAAAGAGTTGAGTGATCGAATATTAAAAAAAGTGTATAGACGGTTTGATATAGACAAAAAATATAAAATAGATTTGATAAAGAAAAATAACATTAGAGACATAAATAAATAAGTACTATTTAGTGTTTTAAAATAGGATTATTATTTTATATCATTCAAATAACATGTGAAAACGTTGAAGCCTGTAGATTTTTTTTATATTGTGGATGAAATATTTTATTAAATTTCTTGACGTTATTATACCACTAGTAAGACATTACAAAAACCAAAGTTTCTTTATTATTATAAATATTATTGCTGTTATTATTTAACTACTACTATTTTAATTAGTATTGATACTAATACTACTATTATATAATTGCTATTAGGAACATTATTATCATATTAAATCATGAAGTATTGCTGAAAATTAAGTGTTTTCTTTTATAATAATAATAATAACATTTTATATATTGTTCATTATTATCTTCATTGTATAGTTATATAAATAGTCATCACTATTACTAGAGAATTATGAATTTATGAGCATTCATCAAATTTATTTCTGAAACACTATCATATCAAATGAACCAAGTATTGCCGATAAACTATTGTTTTTATCGCATTAAATGAAGCTGTTACTAATAAACTATTGTTGTTATATATAGTAATCATCATAATAAGATTATAAAAGTGTCTTATATTCTAATAGAACCAATCACTTCTCTAAAATATAAACAACTAAAACAACCGTTTTAGGCTCCCAAATTTCAAAATATAAATATACGTTTTTAGAGATAAATGAGAAGAATAACAAAAATTATCGAAGGATAACAAATTATTGAAAGTTTATCGGGGTTAACTTACAAAACTTGGTTCATTGAGATTGTCTTACGAAACTTGTTCACTAAAATTTCATTGAGTGTTCAATGTTGACCGTTCTTTTGAGTTCATCAATCATAAATTCTCTTTTGCAACTAATCATCTGATCCACTAACTATTGTTTTCTAATCTTGATGCTAAATTGCTTTAATCTATCATTGTTCTTTTGCTTATGTAAATCTGTTGTTGTTAGTTTTGATTTTAATCTACATTTGCAATTGATATTTCTCTTTACATTATTCAATTGTTACTTGTTTATCATTTAACATGCTCTTTTTTTAGTTGATAATGTTTAAGTTAATTAAGTTGTTTTTTGCCCTAAGTTGGTTTTTGCCACACTATAAAAATTGTGTTTATGTCGCCGGTTTTAGACAAATGTTTATAAGAATAACATATAGGTGCCAGGTCTCAAAATTTTGTTTTGCTTTAGGTCTCCATAAATGTTGAGCCGACCTGAATATAACATGAATTAGATATAATTTTACTGATCGGTTTACAATCTTAGTACAAACACAAGATGATTATTACAAAACGTCAGGCCAACTTATATGGGCCATGACAAATATGAAACAACAAATGAATCATTACAATAAATCTTCGATTCATATAGTGCGTATAATAAATCAGGGTGCTAGAATATTAAATAACTTTCTATTTTCTTTAAATATTAAAACGTTTATTTTGTCATTTTATTAAAAAAAATTCTATTGTTCTAACTTCTTAAATATCTATAGATCTATAGATCTTAATAAAAGAAGGTTTCTTTTGCCACTTGTCATATTCTTAAACATCTTTTTGACACTTGTCATTTTTTTATACATCCTTACTTTATTTTCCCTCCAAAAATGTATTAAAGTAATTTAAGCACTCAAACAATTTATCTCTCTTCATAAAAACTAATTTGGTCAATTGATATATTTTTATCTATTATCTATATTTTTTTAAATCAAACTATGTTTTTAAAAATAAATTTTATTAAGAAAATTATAATTTATATATTTTCTAAAAATTGAACCTTTTGAAACAAAATATTTTCAATCATTATTTTTTAAAATAGTTATATAATTTGTGGAATTTTCTAAAATTAGTTTTATTAAAACAACCAGAATAATTAGAAACTTGAGTTTTTAAAAAACAAGATTTTTATAAACAAATAATTTTTATAATAAAATCTTATAACAAATATTTAAAAAATAAAACTATTTAGATAAGAAATTTAAAAATAGTATAATTGTTTTATCTCTTGAACAAGTACGTATATATAATTTTATACATATCTTATATTAAAATATCGTACTGTAACTTTTTGTGTTTATTACTAATTTACTAAACTATCTATTTATCTATATATCTATCTGTCTATAACATATCTATTGTTTATTTACTTAAAATAACTATTCATATGCAATTATAATCAAATTTTATCTTCAAACATGGTTTTATAATTCATAAATGTTTATTACTAATTATTTATTATTTTATTTATTCAACCCGTGTAATACACGAGATACTAACCTAGTTATTTATAACACACAGTTTAGAAGCTTAAACGTAAATTTTTGAATAATTATTAAACAAATAACCTCAAAACTATCAAGATCATCATCAGGTTTCTGTTTTTGGTTTCCAAATCAGTTTGAGGATTCTATTGAAGCCCTAATCTAAAACGTTTGAAGATTTTTTAGGGGGAATTGTTCGTTCTTGGTCTTTTATTTTGATTGGGTTTGTTTCTTGTATTTTAAAAGTTGTTTGTTAGATTAAATAACTGTTGGTTTCTTGGTTCTCGGGAAGATTATCATACAAAATGTATCATATGTGCAAAGTGTACGAAGTTCTTGTGTGATTATTATCATTCTTGTGTGATATTTTAAGTACTAATTCTATTATTATTACGTAATAATATATTTCATCTTTCTTGTGTGATAAATCTTCCACTGCATGATAATTATCACGCAAGTGTAAGTCTTTGTTACGTGATAGTTTGACCCACATTTTATACACTTCTTACCAAAACCTCACTTTGTATCCTAACTTTTGTTTAGTAATAGACGATGATGTACAGGGTGTTGTGGAATTTAACTAAGAAGATTTATAACTGACTATGTAAATATGCAAGGCGCGCTTAGTATAAGAAATGTTAACCTTGGTATCACTGTATAAAAATACATTAGACTTGGTATAAGTATATAAAAAATATTAGACTTGGTATAAATATATAAAAAAATATTAAACTTCTTGTAGGAAAAGTAGCAAATCAACGCAATAGATGGTCAGCTGTAGAATAACATCTAAAATACATTGTATTCAAGTAGTTTGGTTGTCTATGTATTTTAAAGTCAAGAGTAACTAGGTCAAATCTTAATATGTATTATGTATCTTGATTAATTGGTAGACATATCAATCATGTATTTAACTGTGGATGAAACAATATTACATGTAAACGCATGTGCACACATGTTTATACATACATGTATATGTCTTCTCTTAATAGGTTTTTAAGCTAAACGAGTTAAGGTCAAACACACAAGCACATTTATAATGTAATAAATATATAAATCTAATAAAATCGTATAAAAACATTTTTTTAATCGACGGCAAAGCACATTTACAAGAGATACTTGAAAAATGTAAGGTTTTCCATGTTAGTTTTTAGGCAAACTTACATGTACATATGTATAAACTTGTGTTAATTGATTTGTATTTTTCATTTAAGTCAATTAACTAAAACAAATATACCGAGACAATTTTTATTTTTCATATAAGTAAGTAAATTAGTATATATGATTAATAAGTATAAAAACATATAACAGACACATAGAATCGTATAAAGTGACATTCAATTAAGTTACTCTTCTACTATGATGGTCAAGTTATTAATTTGAACGTGTGTTTATAACTACAACTTAAAACTTACACTGTAACTTTTTTATTTTAGAGGTAGCTAACAACTATCAAGTCATTAATTAAATATAATATAATGTTTTGTTGATGTATTCAAAAGGAGCCATTTGGCATATGCTGCAACTAATCAGCCGCTCCTAATTTTATAATCATATTCAAATGCACCTCAAAGTATTAACAACTAAACTCTTAAAATTATAATTTTATAATTAATTTAAGTTGTATGTATACACACATACTATATATCATCAATGATCAGTATCATTTTAGTTTAAGGTATTTAAATATAAGTACTTAGTTCTATCATAACATACTGTTTCATCTTTACGTCTCTCAATAAATATATAAAATATTAAATTTCTCCTCGTAAAATTTGGGTAGTGTTATATTAAAAAGACGTTTGATCTAAAAAGGTTAATAAGGATTGTGTGTTTGACACGTGTTCATCTATTATTTCAAAGAGAATTGAATTTTTGTCATTGTGTAAAATACGTCGGCTAATTGTGTTTTATACGTACGTTCAATGTGTCAAATATCAGTTCATTGTGTCATATATTTTATATTATTTGTTATATGTATTAATCATTGTGTTTTACGGTTTAGATCATTTTATGTTATTTTAGTCATTGTTTTTGTAGGTTATAAATTTGTGATCTACATTGTGTTTTACAATTAGAAGACACAATGATATACTTTCACCAATCTGGTATTCAAAACTTATAGTGTTGAAGATAAACACAATGTGTTGTTTTTGTTATTGTTTTTAATAGATTATATAAACTTGTTATTATTGTGTTTTACCATTAGAAATACACAACAATGTATATTTTAAAACTCATATTATTCAAGATAATACAATGACGATCAAAAGACACAATGACACATTGTGTTATTTTGTCATTGTTTTTAATGTATTAGATTAACTAGTTGTTAATTTATTATTGTATTTTACATATTAGAGATACATAACAATGTTAGTCCATCATTATATTTTTTTTAAATTAATCATTTTAGAAAAAAAAACACAATAGTATTCAAAATTAACATAATAACCAACAAAAAGACACAATTAACCGCACTAAAAACACAATGACGATATATGAGCTTAAAAACGTCAATTTTTTAATCTTTTTATATAACAATATTGGACTCATTTTAAAGATCAAGAAGCTCGTTCTTATGGTGTAATTTTTATAAAAAATAATGTCATATATAAAAGTTGTGAACGTTTAAAAAATAGGAGAACTTCCAAAATGTCACCAAAAATGGTTATTTCTAAAATAGACTTCTAACAAAGATTTTCCTATAATTTAATCTCAACCATTAATTAAAAAGATGAATATTGTTGAAATTCCTAATTGCACTTTTTAGTTTTAAAAGACTTTATGTTTGAACATTTCTCGTAAAAAATATTTCAAACTCGAACTCTTCAGATGTCGTTGAAGGTTTTTTTTACTTTTAATTTCTAAAATCTTTATCTTTATAAAAAATGTCAAATTTTGTTCATAATGAAACATGATCATCATACTCTTTGAATATTTATTTTTATTTATTATAATATCAGTTTTACTAAAACATTATGTGCATGTTTGGGATTGCTTATTTTGGTTGAAAAGGACTTTGACAAAAAGGACTTATTAACTTATGATTTTTTAAAAGGAGTTTTTAAAAAAATATTTGGATTAATTTATAAACTAAAATGTTATAAAATGACCAAATAAGACATAATATAACAATTAGGGAAGTTAATAGGAGGTAGTAGAGAGATATAATAGAAAATTAAATGAAAACTAGTTTTTGAAACTTTATATCTTAAATGAAAAATCAAATTGAAAAGTGCTTTTAGATTTGAGAAACATTTTTTTAACTTGTAACTTTTGAAAAATTATTGCCAAACATGCAATATATAAATGTGTATAAAAACCTTGAGACCGGCGATACATTTTGCATATTACCAATAGAAAATCTATAGGAAGACAGCAAGTTCATTTCCTTGAGAAAAGCAAAAGTTGAATTTAATAGTGTCCATTAATTCCAACATATGAAAGAGATTTAAGAAGGGTAATAATACACTCACCCAGATAAATTGACACCTTCCTATATATTGTGTATGGACTCATACGCCCTCTATAGGATTATATGTCTCATATAGCCTTATACGACCCCTTATACGACACATATAAGGTTATACAACGCTTATAGCAAATGTCAACACTAACTACGATGGAAAATCCAGGGGGGTTGTCAGAAGAGTTACAAACTCCGTATATGGCTATACGACCCCCTATACGACGTGTATAAGATGTTGATTTAAAATATTATGGTGTATAAATAACCCAAGTCTTTAAGAATACAATAGAAGTTGGTAGTTGAAAGACTTGATTTGACATCTAAAGATGATGTCACAACTCACAAAAGCAATATGTATATATAATAATTAAAATATTCCTAACCGCGAAGGATAATTCTAATACAGTCCTAAATGTATGTATCTATACTTTCTTGGCTAGGGTACTTCAGAAGCATTCTGAATTCATGTAAGAAGAATTAGTCTATAAGCCTTCGTATTTGTAGATTTATTTATATATTAAAGCTTATTCGTTAACTAGTGAAAATATCCGCGTGTTGCGGTGGGTGCGACTATTTTCTTGGATCGTAGTTGTTGTTTGAATTGTGGTGTGTTTATGGTGGTGCTTATAGGTTAATCATTATGGCGATGTGAAGTTAGTAAGCAACAACGTAGTTAGTAGGATATAACTCATAAATATATAGTTTATTAGAGTTTTAAATTCATAATATATAATGAAAATTTGATACAAATACATTACAATTATTACGAATCAGGATAAAGTAACTTCCCTTATCATCTTCGCAGGTTGACACATGACCATGACCTTGATTATATTGATTTTTTGTTTTGCCTTCAAATCAAGTTTGCTTATAATAAATACTTAAAACGCTTTAACAATATAACTGTTGGCGGGTCAGTTTAGATGGAGAAAACTAAATTAAGTGTCTGCTAAGCAGCATAATCCATATAAAACACGGGCTAACCGTTAACACTTCAATTCTTGGGCATTCTTGACTAATTTAAGTGCATGTTAATCAAGTAAAAAATATGTAACATTCTATATTTTTCCGTTAATTAAAAGTTAGCATTGTTTATTCATGTGAAGACCATTGTTGACGAATATGAAACTTATAGGTTGTTATGTTCATTTATTAGTTTGAAAGTTAATAGTTCATTTATTAAATTGAATATAATAATAGATAATAATAATATTACTAATAATAATAACAATAATAAAATGATAATAATAGTATTAATAAAATTAATAATAATAATAATAAATAGCAATCATAATAATAATGTTAACAATAATACTAATAGTAATAATAATGATTAAAATAATAATAATAATAATAATAATAATAATTAAAATAATAATAATAATAATAAAAGTAATAATTTATAAAAGTTAAATAATTGATAAGTTATAAAATAGTTAAAACTTAAAGTTTAATTAAGTTCAAGGGGCCTTATTGTCAATTTAGAAACTTTGGATATAAAGTTTGTGCATAAAATAATAAAAATCGAAGCTATAGGGGCTAAATGTGTAATTTGTAAATCCCAAACTCATTATTTCCCTCCCACCGCCCGTTTTTCCGACCAAGCTCCGGCGAGGCCCAAAACCACCAAGTTCAACCGATTTTGATACCTAAACCGTTCCAGATCCTTTTTTACACATGTTTCGACCCTAAATGCATGAATTATGGTGTTTAAAACACCGGTTACAAACCCAAATGATTTCATAACCGAAGCTTTTAAACTCATAGCCGTTCGGGCATTAAATCTCAATAATAACCTAATTAACCCAACATAAACGATCATATATCAATCACTAATCGAATACAACACTAAATTTCACCTGAAACAAACCCAAACATCAAATTTGATCATCCTCTTCGTCGCAAACCTGCAATGTAACAAGCTTACCATCAAGAACTGTTACCCTCTTTCTCGTATCGATGATCTTTTCGACCAACTTCAAGGAGTTGCCATTTTCTCGAAGATTGATTTACGTTCTGGATACCATCAATTATGAGTCCATGATGATGATATCCCAAGACTGCGTTTCGTACTCAATATGAGCACTATGAGTTCATGGTTATGCCTTTTGGTTTAACAAATGCTCTTAATGTCTTCATGGATCTCATGAATCGAGTATGCAAGCCATATCTAGACCATTTTGTGATCGTCTTCATTGACGACATACTTATCTATTCCAAGTCCAATACCGACCATGAACTTCATCTGCGACAAGTTCTTGAGTTGTTGAAGAAAGAACAACTGTACGCAAAATTCTCGAAGTGTGAATTTTGGCTTGAGAAAGTTCAATTTCTAGGACACATGGTGAATAGCCAAGGAATTCATGTTGACCCTGCAAAGGTGGAAGCTGTGAAGAATTGGTGTGTTCCTACAACTCCAACCAAAGTTCGTTCTTTTCTTGGTCTTGCTGGTTATTACCGATGATTCATTGCCATCTTTTCGAGAATCGTGAAGCCGCTTACTTCTTTGACACAAAAGAATAAACCATTCGAGTGGGAGTCCAAGTAAGAGAAAGCTTTTGAAGCATTAAAGCACAAGTTGTGCAATGCTCCTATCTTGACCCTACCCAATGGAAACGACGATTTCACCGTGTATTGTGATGCATCTAAACAAGGTCTTGGTTGTGTTCTCATGCAATACGGAAAGGTCATAACTTATGCATTGAGACAATTGAAGGTCCACGAGGTGAATTACACGACACACGATCTCGAGCTTGGTGTTGTAGTTTTTGCTTTGAAGATTTTGAGACACTACCTTTATGGAACACAATGTATAGTCTACACCGATCACAAAAGTCTTCAACACGTTTTTAATAAAAAAGAACTCAATATGAGACAACGTCGTTGGGTGGAGTTGATTAGTGATTACGACTCTAACATTGGTTACCATCCTAGTAAGGTAAATGTTGTAGCTGATGCACTAAGCCGAAAAATTCATAATAAGACGATCTCGTTCCAAAAATTCACGATCGACGAAAATGGTTTGACACTTTAGGAGATTTTGATACCGAGATTCGTCTAGATGTCAACGAGACTATCGTGCTGCTACAAAATTTGAGGATCGAAAGTGACATCGAGTCTAGTATTTCAGAGGCTCAACAAGCGGTACAACAAGAATGAAGGATAAGAGAAGAATTGGAGCATAACTTTCTAACCCAATTAGAAATGAAACCCAATGGATTGATGTACTTCGTGAATCGAGTTTGGGTTCCGAATCATGATAACCTTCGTACCTTTATCATGAACGAAGCTTATCAAACTCGTTATTCCATTTATCCCGGCTCCAATAAGATGTATATGGACCTGCGTGGTCAATATTGGTGGCCTGGAATGAAGAAAGACATGGCGCCTTATGTAGCTAAGTGCCTTACGTGTACGAAGGTTAAAGCCGAACATCAACGTCCAAGTGGATTACTTGAACAACCCGAGATTCCTATATGGAAACGGGAACACATATCCATGGACTTCATAATTAAACTACCCCGTACCTCTCGTGATCATGATAGCATATGGGTGATCGTTGACCCATAATAATAATAATAAATAATAATAATAATAATAATAATAATAATAATAATAATAATAGCTAAGACAATGGTTAATAATAATAACTAGGTCTTACCACCCGCATGTTGTGCGGGAAATCTTGCCACGATTCTAGATATCAAAATACAGATACCAGAAAACGTCGTAAAAACTCTAAGTATCAAGAAATGTAGAAAACATGTTCCAACGGTTGTCACTCTATCGTAAAACCCTAACGTTTTACTTTATTGTAAAACTGACACAATCATACGATTGAACAAGAAATAAAAACAAAACAAAATTACATAATGCAAAAAACACTTGGCCAAACTTTTGTAAACTCATAATCTAATATTACATTTACAGAATTATGTGTTTGAGGGAAAAACCGGAACCCCAAACTAAGAAATAGTAAAAAAACAAATAAAACACGATACCAAAACACGTCGCATCCGCAAAAGCAACCGTATGCATGCATGTATGTATGTATGTATGTATGTATGTATGTATGTATGTATGTATGTATGTATGTATGTATGTATGTATGTATGTATGTATGTATGTATGTATGTATGTATGTATGTATGTATGTATGTATGTATGTATGTATGTATGTATGTATTTA
>BJCM01076016.1:2037-12098 GCA_018326385.1 Flaveria bidentis
GATAGGAAATGAGAACTTGGATGATATTATTGATAGATTCTATCATCTGATGAGTGAGCTCCACACTCATGGCGTGTCCACATCCATGGAAGATAAAGTTTCTAGCTTTGCCGATGGTCTGCTTGATAAATGGGATTCATTTGTGTCTAATCTGAGACAAAATAACATTCTTGCCACATTAGACATAAATGATTTCATCTTGAAGTTGAGAGAGGAAGAACTGCGAATGAAGTACAAGTCGAAGAAAGGATCCTACGGTCAGAATCCTTCACCTTACAACTTAGTTATTTTCAGGAGCACCGTTACAAACAGCGTTCGTGTCAAGTTCCTTTGCTACTTCCCAAACCACTGCTTTAGGTACTGAAACGTCAGGGTCATCTGGAACCCAATACGTAGTTCCTGAGGCCAATACTACAAAGTTGAAGACCGAGAATCTTGGTAATGTCACTGTGAAGTTGCTAAGGAGCACATGGATCTTCTAGTAGCTGTTGTACAACTTTTATGATGGTTTAGATACCGGCAAGATTGGAATTTGTCATCTTGCACATGAGGATTACGAGCAAGTTTATGAAAATGAGCTAGAAACAATTGACATTATGTGGGCTTTGGAAAGTGCAGTCAGAAGAGCTAAGACAATTATCAAAAAGACGGGACAAAATCTAGTTGCCACTAAAGATACGACCTTTGGTTTTGACAAAACCAGTGTCACATGTTTCAACTATGGTGAAATGGGGCATGAATGTGTAAAGCCCAAGAATACTGGTAATGGAAACCCATTTCCCACATTCTACCATCAAGACAAAGACATGATTGGAACTGCATCTTCAAGTAAAGAGACAAAGGCTCTGACTGCTCAAGGTGATGAAGGGCAAGACTAGTCCTTCCGATTTGTTTCTCCTAGGGAATCAAATATCACCTTTGTTGATGCATTGGATGATGGATCTGCTAGTGAAGGTGAGATCATAGCTAAGCATACGATGTCAAATACTGAAGAAGTTGTGAATGTTGTAAATCACCTAGTTGAGGAAGAACTTAGAGACACGATTTCAAAGTCTCCAGTCACCAAAGGGTCTACATCTGCTTTGATGGCTGATTCATCTAATTCATCACAAGTAAGTTCTAAAGACCAATTATTTGAAAAAAATGCTTGTATTGAAAGTGACAAATTTAGGGAATGCATTGATATGAAATTTGCTAGGTTATTAGAACACAATGATAATTTAGTAAATGATTTACAACTCTGCACTGAAGCAAATCGTATTTTAAAACAAAATGAGTGTAGTTTCAAAGAAATATAGAACTTTTGGGGAAACAACTAAGGGATTCCGAGGTTGTTGCCTTAAATCAATCAAATGACATAAAGTTTTATTTAAATTCTTTGGAAGAAACTAAAAAGGAAAAAGCAATTTTGGAAGTCGAGATTGATTTATTAAAACAAAAACTACATAGTTTGGCAAGTTCTTCACACATAGTTCAAAACTTAGTGAAGGAATGAAATAACGGGGAAGGTTTGGGTTATAAGGTAGTACCGCCAGCATATGAAATCCTTTGGAATACTAAATGTAGACCAATCAATACTAACCCAGTAAAGGATCATGTGGTGTCTATCCCTCTGGTTTGTGATCTTGATTCTACAAGCAAACCTGTGAAATCTGTCACTAAACAGAAGGATCTTACCTTGAAATCAAAAGAAAAGATGCATGTTGAAAATTTGGATGATAAAAATAAAAAGGTTAATGTTGCAACATATATTTTCATATATAGTGTGTCTGTCGCTTGTCGAATAGTCTAGGCTTAATGTAATACACCTGATATGTTGTAAACACATGAAACTAGGACATTCGCAGGAGCATATGCGAATGAGACTTACTCGTACGACTGAGTTGTACTAATGGACCCGTCGGGCGACCGAGAGATGCGATTGGGCCATTCGTAAGACTAAACCATAAGTATGGTCCAATCGTACGATTGAACCATACGCATGGCCCAATCGTACGAATGGGCCCAGTCGCATCTGATATGGGCCGAGGCCTATAAATACCAGTTTCATTGTGTAGAGAGATAAAGGGTTTTGAGAGAGTGCCCATGGCCTAGGTGCTGCCGGATGAGAGGGGAGATCATGCTCGATCTCCCCTTGCCAAGAGTTGTGATTCTTATGTTTAAACGAGCTTGTAATCATTAGGTTTATCAATGAAACCATTGAATTATTATTCGTTATCTTGTTTGTCTCTTGGTTTTCTTTTTCCTTCCGTCAAGAACATGCTCGGATGTCAAACGATCCAGCAACTTCACAATTGGTATCAGAGCGAGGTTACTGCTAGAATGATGTAACAATTATTTTAGCAACCCGAGCTCTTGATTTCTGGATCTATTTCAGGTTCCTTGACGTTAAACCCACCTTGTTGTCTTCGTGTTTTGCTAAGATCTTGTTACGTGTGTTGGTTCTTGGTTAAAATCGAACTCGGAAACATGTTCTTATCACCTTTGTGAATCTGATGATGTCTATTTTGTTTCGGTTCATGTAAATTTCATCAGATTAGGGTTTTTGGCGGCCATGGTGGCTGCAGATCTGAAAATCTGCATGCAGATCCACTCGTACGACTAGACCATGCTAATAGACCATTCGTACGACTGGACCATGCTAATAGACCATTCGTACGACTCGACCATGCTAATGGACCATTCGTATGACTAGACCATGCTAAAGGACCATTCATATGACTAGACCATGCTAATGGACCATTCGTATGACTGGACCATGCTAATGGACCATTCGTACGACTGGTCCATGCAACTAGACCATTCGTACGACTGGAATGCGACTGGTCTAGTCTTATGACCAGTCATGCTACTGGACCAGTCTTATGTCTAGTCATGCTACTGGACCAGTCTTATGTCCAGTCATGCTACTGGACCAGTCTTTTGACCAGTCATGCTACTCGACCAGTCTTATGACTAGTCTCCCGAAGATATCATTCGTATTATACACTCACACGAATATGATAATTGTACTCCATGTCATACGAATGAATGGTGTTCCAGACCAAAAAAAAGAAATAATAATAATAATAATAAAAATTCTGGAACTACCTTTTGCACCGATTTGAGGATGAGCGAAACACATTCAACATAAGGTTCTTTTGTCAAATAAGTTTGATAGATACCCCATTATTCGTTGGACTTCTAGAATAGATGAATGTAGTTAGATCACAAAAGAGAGAAGATAAGATGTCAGCAGTTGGTGCTTATTTCATGGGGTAGTCAGAAGCATCTGACTATTTATGGATCAATCAAATTTTATTTATCCGCACAGATAGGATTCTAACTCTGAGGGGGAATCCATGTTTAGAGAAATTGAAGATGCAATCAGAAAGTGATAATGTTAGCCGGTTTCTGATGATGAATCTAAGTGCATGTTGATTTGTTTGAGATTGTCAGCTGTGGATTGGAACCTTCTACTTTTTGCCCAACACATCGTATGAACACACCAGGAGAGCACAACGTTTATATATTGGGATATGCTGAATTTGAGGGGGAATTTCTGCAGGTGTTAATGTTAATCAGATTAGCCTGTGTGAAGACTGAAGCAATGGAAAACTGTTCACGTCATTATTTGGAAAAATAAGTCATATGTGGAATCTTGCTGCTATGATGGTGTTCTACAAACTAAACGAAAGCTATTGTGCCTAAATTCATTTTCAGGGATACTGTAGCAACCTGAAGGATCGGCGACGTTGGCTAATATGGTTTTTCATTTGATTATATTGGAAACTAGAGCAAAGATTGACTAAAGATTGTAAGAGGTGTTATCTATTATTCGCAAGCAACGTCCAAAGGGGAATTTGTTGGAGCATATATTGTCATATATAGTGTGTCCGTCGCTTGTCGAATAGTCTAGGCTTAATGTAATACACCTTATATGTTATAAACACATGAAACTGGGTCATTCACAGGAGCATATGCAAATGTGACTTAGTGGTACGACTAAGCCATGCTAACGGACCAGTCGTGCGATTGAGAGATGCGATTGAGCCATTTGTAAGACTGAACCATAAGTATGGTCCAGTCGTACGATTGAACCATACGCATGGCCCAATCGTACGAATGGGCCTAGTCGCATCTGATATGGGCTGGGGCCTATAAATACCAGTTTCATTGTGTAGAGAGATTAAGGGTTTTGAGAGAGTGCTCGGGGCTAGGTGCTGCAGGATGAGAGGGGAGATCATGCTCGATCTCCCCTTGCCAAGAGTTGTGATTCTTATGTGTAAACAAGCTTGTAATCATTAGGTTTTATCAATGAAACCATTGAATTATTATTCGTTATCTTGTTTGTCTCTTGGTTTTATTTTTCATTCCGTTAAGAACACACTCGGATGTCAACCGATCCAGGGACTTCATAGTTAATTTTAGTTCAGGTTCACACATGTCTACTTCTGAACCCAAAATGACCAATTCACTTAACCATAAACGTGTTAATCATAAAAGTCCAAATAAAATGAAAGTTAAAGATTTTCAAAACATTAAGACAATTAATTTTGTTAAAGAAGCTGAAACATCGAAAAGAGAAGTGACAAAACCCAACCAGACACATCTTACACCCTTACCAAACTCAACACCACATAAAAAATTTCTTCAATCAGTAGAACTGAGATCGTGCTACAAATGTTGAAGACAAGGATATATCTCTCCTAATTGTCCTTATTATCGGACACCGAAAAAGAAAATTCAACTTTATGATGCAAAACCAAGTTTTTCTAAAATGAGATCTAATACTCCACCTAAGAGTATTAGTGAACATAAAGTTCAAACCAGAAGCCAGTCGTCGGTTTACCACAAACATGCCTTACATAAAACTGGTTTATGGAAAGAAAAATCAAGTAATATGTTTGATAGTGAGGAAAAGAAGAAGAAAGATATGCCCTCATCCTCTAAAGTACAATGGGTTGAGTTCATGATGTGTGAGTCCTCTTTGTCACCCAAACCATTTAAGGCTTGGATCCCAAATCTGAACTAATAAATTTCTTTGAATGTGAAGGGTGTCCGCTACAACGCTATCACTAACACCGGGATTATTGATAGTGGGGCGTCCAGGCAAATGACCGGGAATTCGTCTCTCATATTCAACATCAAACAAATTAAAGGGCGACACGTGTCATTCGCTGGGAATAAAGTGTTAGGTTTTGTAACATATTCATCAAAGTTAGTTTAACCATTTAAACTATAAAATGCTGCGAATATATGGGTTTAAACATGTTGGTTAGAATCTAAAATATATGAACCATTTAACCCAAAACAAAACCCAAGAAAAAAGGATCAAATGTATGTGAAATAGAATGCTATCAAAACGAAATTGCAACCATAGGGTGTTCTTGAAACTACCTTTCAAGAACAAGAAGATGAAGTATGGATGAGATGAAGAAGATGATGCTCTTAAATGTCCAGCCTACAAGAGAGAAGACCTCAATCTTGTATACCCACAAGCCCTTCCAAACACCTAGCTTTTTAGGGAGTGCAACACCAAAACCCTCTTCCTTTGCTCCTTCAAAATCCGATAATTTCAGCCTTTTATGCCTTGAATCTGAATTTTCAACTTGTTAGAGAGAGTTTTTTTGCAATGTGTGTGAGAGAAAAGTGTTGGTGAAGCTTGAGTGTAAGAAAGGATTAAAGTCTTGTTGCAACCAAGACAAGCAATCCCGAGGAGAGGCTCTCCTTTGGGCGGCCAAAACTTTCAAAGAAAAAGGTTCCCCCCATTTTAATTTTATAAAAAACTTACACTCTTAACCCATAAGTTTATCAAATTAAAACCTCTTTTAATTTTATAACATTAACACATTTTTATTGGTTATTGTTTAACTAACTTAAATAATGAAACACATAATTTCACATGAACAAATTATCCATATAATGTTGTTCTATCATAAAAGCAACATTTTTGAAAACTCATTTTCTAAATTGGTGTCAATATTTATTTGTATGATCTCATCAACAAATAAATATTTATTGGTGTTTGTTTAGCTTGTTATTGGGTATGACCTGATTTGGATCATAACGTACTAACCACATCATATTATATGTGTCTTGGGCAAACAAGTTCCAACAATCTACCACTTGCACAAGATTCATAGAAGATTGATGCAAGCAGTAAATACCGCCTAACAATGGTTTACTACCCTTAATACGTATGACTAAGCGCCACTCAATAACATCATCCCCTTCAAGTACCTTACTCGAAATGTTTTAGGTGAATCAATCATCTATCCTTTGTCACAGATGTAATGTTAAATCCTAGAGACACAAAATGATCATTCTCTATTGATTTAACTTTATCAGGTCTTAGACATCTTACTCTCAACGAATAAGAGGGACAAATCCCATCTTGACTACATACGTCTCTCACAACTACCTTGTATTATACCTGAACTCAAACTTATGTACTACCATGTTTTAGAACAGTGAAGAATTAAGTCAAAGTATAATGTTCGGTAAATATCAAGACCCAATATGTATCTTAGGTCAGAGGATACCAAATGATGTTCGCCTTTACTCAAAATTACTAATGATCAATCAAGAAGATTCCATGTAGTAATATTTGAGATGTAGGTTTGTCCAATATTTGTATCCCCCAAATACCTACGAACTTTGGCAGCAACCCTTTGCTCTATATTCAACCATATGAATATCTACCAATCCAAGTTCATAATAGTCTTACCATCATACTTGTTTCCACAAGTATGAACGACTATAAAAGTTTTGAACAATTGATTTAGTCATAGGTTTTAAACATGCAAAGTAGGAATATTAGTTGAATCATTATAACCAAATAATTAATTCAAGTAATAAAGGGTTACAATAACTAAATACAAAATTAAAGATCAAATCTAGTCACTAGAATATTGAAGTCCCATGGCAGAAGTACGACTTTCATGCTTCCCTTTTTCAAGAAGCTTCGTGAGTGGATCCGCAATGTTTTGATCCATGTGAACTTTGCGAATACATATCTTTCCCTTTTCAACTTCATCCCTTATATAGTTGAATCTCCATTCAATGTGCCTAGTATTTTGATGTGCATGGGGTTCCTTGATTTGAGCAATCGCACTCTCGTTAACACAAAGAATTTCTAGGGGGTCTTTAATGGAAAGGATCACCCCTAGATTGGCAATGAATTTTTTTAACCATGCAGCTTCTTGAGCTACTAATGAAGCGGTGATGTATTTTGACTCTGTAGTTGACAATGCCACCACATCCTGCTTTGAGCTCTTCCAATAAATTACTCCTCCATTCAAGATGAATATGTACCATGATTGTGATCGTGAATCATCCCGATCAGTTTGGAAACTCGCATCCGTGTAACCCTTTACTACGAGTTCCTCATCACCAGATCCATAGATTAAGAACATATCTTTGGTTCTCCTTAGGTACTTAAGTATGTTCTTAACATCTATCCAATGATGTTTCCAGGATTTTGTTGGTATCAGCTTGTCATGCTCAAAGCGCATGACACGTCCGGTCTAGTGCATATCATTGCATACATGATGGATCCTATAGTAGACGCATATGGGATTCCCTTCATTTTTTCTTGCTCATCCTTTGAACTTGGACATTGAGTCTTACTCAATATCATTCATCTTTGGATAGGTATGGTACCTTTCTTAGAGTTTTCCATCTTGAACCTTTTCAAGATCTTATCAATGTATACACTTTAATTCAAATCTATCAACCGCCTTGATCTATCCCTATAGATCTTTATTCCTAAAATATAGGTGGCTTCACCAAGATCCTTAATGGAAACACAGCTTCCAAGCTAGGCTTTTACACCCTCCAAGGTTGGAATGTCATTTCCAAATAGTAAGATGTCATCGACATAAAATACTAGGAAAGTGATAATGCTCCCACTAGCTTTCTTATATACACATGCTTTATCAACGTTTTTTATGAACCCAAATTTCATTATCTCTTCATCAAAATGGTGATTCCAACTTCTTGATGCTTGCTTTAATCCATAAATTTTATTTCTTCAACTTGCA
Organism: Flaveria bidentis; assembly: GCA_018326385.1. Classification (NCBI taxonomy): domain Eukaryota; kingdom Viridiplantae; phylum Streptophyta; class Magnoliopsida; order Asterales; family Asteraceae; genus Flaveria; species Flaveria bidentis. The sequence goes on from BJCM01076016.1 coordinate 10,062, forward strand.
TACTTTGTTAGGATGCTTTTGATTAACAAAACCTTCAGGCTGAACCATATAGACATCTTCCTCAAGATATCCATTTAGAAAAGCAGTTTTAACATCCATTTGCAAATCTCAAAATCATAATAAACAGCTATGGCAAATAATATCCTAATAGACTTTAACATTGCAACCGGTGAGAAGGTCTCATCATAATCAACCCCTTGAGTTTGACTGAAACCTTTTGCTACAAGTCTAGCTTTATAAGTATCCAAGTTTCCATGCATATCAGTTTTCTTCTTGAAAACCCACTTACTTCCAACTATCTTGGAGTTAAGACGTGGTTCAACCAAGTCCTATAGTTGGTTTTCATACATGGATTGCATCTAAACGTTCATGGCATCAAGCCATTTGTCGTATTCTAAATTGGACATTGCATCATGATAAGTGGTTGGTTCATCGGAATCTACCATATAGCATCCATCCATGAAAATTCCATATCTTTTAGGTGGATTACAAGTTCTACCAGATCTGCGAAGGTTTTGTGTGTATTGATCAACTACTTGATCACCCTCAACATCCTCATATTGAGTGCTAGTGTCAACCAAACGTGTATCGGTTTGTGGTTCTTGATCCTCCTCAAGATCCACTGTTCTACTGCTAGTTTCTTTCGTAAGGAACTTAACTTCTAAGAACTCAGCCTTCTTGGCAACAAACTCCTTTTGTTCCAATGGATCATAGAAATAATATCCCATAGAATCTTTAGGATATCCAATGAAAATACACTTTGTGGAACGGCTTTCTAACTTGTTTGAGGTAGGAGTCTTAACATATGCCTCACAACCCCATACCTTTAAATATGATAGTGATGGAACCTTTCCATGCCATATTTCAAAAGGTGTCTTTTCCAATTTCTAGGTTGGGGCCATATTTAAAATACATGCCGCCGAGAGCAAAGCAAAACCCCAAAATGATAGAGGCAATGAGCTTCTAGCCATCATAGATTGAACCATATCCAATAGAGTTCGATTTCTCCTCTCGGACACACCATTGTGTTGTGGTGTTCTAGGTGGAGATAGTTGTGAGACAATACCACAACTTCTAAGATGATCTCTAATAGCATCACTTAGGTATTCACCTCCTCTATCGGTGTGGAGAAAAAAAAAATTCTTGTTGAGTTTATTTTCTATTTCATTCAAGATGATTTTGAACATTTCATAAGCTTCATCTTTGTGTTTTAAAAAGTAGACATAACCATATCGACTATAGTCATTGGTAAAGGTAATGAAGTATTTTTCATGGTACCTAGTCATTGGCTTAAAAGGACCACATACATCCGAATGTATGATGTCTAATAAATCTTTTGCCCTTTCGGGTTTGCCACTAAAAGGTGCCTTAGTCATTTTACCTTGTAAACAAGATTCACATACATCAAATGAATCACATTCACTTGCTTTTAAAAGACCGTTCTTTTGAAGTGTTTGTATGTGTTTCTTGTTTATATGACCAAGACGGCAATGCCAAAGATAGGTATCACTCAAATCTAATTTGAGTTTCTTGGTGGTGGTTTGGTAAAATGAGCTATCATATAATGTGTTTTAACGAACCAATTCATAAATACCATTAATAGGAATAGCTTTAAAATAAAATATATCATTTAAAGTGTAGATATATGTGTACCTAGTTTAGGAGCTCAAATGTAAAATGTCTTTCATATTGTAATAGAATGGGTACCGAATGAAATATATTTTGTGGTTATGCTTACTATGGTGAATATTTTATTGCTTAATGTATAATAACGTATGATTGAACTAACTATAGAGGTTTGTGGTTGTTTACATAGTTCTTAGTCAAGAATGGTTAAGAAATATGTTTAAACATAGTCATGTGAAGTTCTTATGCAAATGGCCCATGCTAATGGACCATACGCATGAACAACTTCATGCTAATGAACTAGTCGCACGACTAAATCAGGAGACTGGATCAGTCGCACGATTGTGACATGAGATTGACTCAGTCGCACGACTGAACACTTAGTCGTGCGGATGGATCAACCGCATGACT
>BJCM01076018.1:0-21365 GCA_018326385.1 Flaveria bidentis
AATAATAATAATAATAATAATAATAATAATAATAATAATAATAATAATAAGTAATAATATTAATAATAATAATAATAACAATAATAATAACAATAATAACAATAATAATAACAATAATAATAATACTAATAATAATAATAATAATAATAATAATAATAATAATAATAATAATAATAATAATAATAATAATAATAATAAAATTCAAAACCCGGTTGTACCCGGTTCCGGACCCGACCCTAACCGAGTAGGGTTTTATGGGCCTCCAACCCGACCCGGGTTCATCAATACCCGGGCACACAAAAAACCGGCCGGACCTAACCCGGTTTGAACCCGGTTCCGGGTCCGGCCCAAAACGCGGTATGTGCATGTCTATGTTAGACCAGTTTGTCACATGCGGTTTTCGGTGTGTTTACAGGGTTGCATTGTAGACGAAAGAATAAATGGGTTGATTTGGTGTTGGGCTGATTCATATCGTGGGTTGTTGCTGTTGGGCCTTTTCAAATGCTGTTCACCTGATTTGTTTCTTTATTGGGCCGATACAATGTCCGATAATCGACCCGTACCATTGTGGTTTGCAAAACCAATTACTGCAATTGTGGATTTGTGGGTCGTATTGTTGTGACTTGTAACCACTGTTACCGGATTGGACCGGCCGGTCCAACTGGTTCGACGGGGATCGGTCCGGTGGCCAGTCCGGTTCGCTACGAATCGTTTTTGAGGGGTCGAACCGGCCGGTTGTCCCGAACCGGTGGTCGGAACTGTTTTTTAATATTTAGTTCTATTTTATTTTATTTTTTTGATTTTAATGAGTAAAAACGGAGTGTTAAATAAATTAGTGTGTTAAATATATAAATATAGTTAAGTTTTATATATAACTATAAAATATATATAAATTACTAATATTTAATTACGTATAAATATAATTAAAATATAGTTAAATCCGGTCTGACCACTTAAACAGTAAGACGTCCGGTTCGACGTCCGATCAGGTTCTGAAAACATTGTTGGTTGTACATCTACATATAATATATCACATTAATGCAATTGTTAGAGGTAATCGTTTCTATAAAATAACTTCAATAGCTATTAAATCTAATGTAACTGTTAGAACATAATTTTAATGTAATTTAAGCATTTTAAATTATCTTGTTTTCCTTTAAAACGTGTAATTAGGAACGATATTTTAAGAAAATATCCTACATGTGTTGATCTTTCATTATTACAGCCTCCATTCTTCCATCTTCAAAAGCAAATAACAACGAATTACACACAAATACATGATGTATCAAGACATATTGTAACACCTTGTTTTGAAAACCGGATCGGACCGGCCGGTTCGACCGGTTGAACAGGGAACTGGACTTTAATCCGGTCTGGTTCCGTGGTTAAATTGGTTGAACCAGTCGAATAGGTCGTACCGGCGGTTGAATTGGTAACCGGACCGGTTGCACATTGAGTAGAACCAGTTGAACCAGGGGTTGGACCGGTCGAATTGGTTTTTCATATACATTTTTATTTTTTAGTATTCTTTACATATATGTTTAAAAAATAATTAAAATTTTCCGGTTCTTATATTTGGTCTGACCGGTTGAACCAGTAAGACGTCCGGTTCATTGTCTGATCCGGATCTGAAAACAATGCGACCCAACAACTCATTTATTACATACTTAATAGCTCACCGAATACATTCAAAAGAGGGTGCATCTTTATAATTGTTATGAGAGATTGATGATTTCAGTAGCTGCATATGTAATCTATCAAACACGTAAACTTAATGTTAGAGGTCTCGCTAGTTTTTTAAAAAAACTGGACCGCACTAGACCAGTTAGTTGAACCGGGAACTGGTCATAGATCTTGTTCGGTTATACCTATTTGATGTTTTTTTAACCAGTCATTTAGTCGTTCAGTGACGGATCTAGAAACAAAGTTCAGGGGTAACGTAATTTTTTTTACCGTACATTTATATTAATAAAGAGATCCGAAATAAGATTATTCAAATCCATTTGGGATCAGAGGAATTGAACTCGAAAGAGTTGCTAACCCAATATCATAATCATTATTAGAACCAATATCTTACTTTTTAACATTTCGGTTAAATTTTTTTACCAATAAGAATTTGTTTTTTCTCTTTTAAATCTTTAACTTTATAACAAATAACACAATAAAATTACAAATTACATTTAGAAATAACACAATTCAAATACTTAATTTTAATATCAAATCTTTAATTCATGTTTAAAATCCTTACTTTAAATACCTAATTGTATAAACCTTAAATATTAGAAATTGAACCACATAACCATTGATTTTTATAACAAATAACACTTAAATAAACTTAAATATTAGAGATTGAAGGACATTAATCCTAAATCTTTAATTTCATAGTGTAACAGATAAAAAACACTAGGAATATTACCTTCAAGTGGTTAGGTAATTGGTTAAAGATCATATGTGAGTAGTGGCAAGGGTAGCCGCAGCATGAGGCAATTTGGCGGTGGTCAGCCTGACGATCAGCGATGGGGGCGTGGGATGATTGGCATTGTGGGTGGATGATAGCTGACTGGTTGTGGCCTATGGAAGGAACAAAAGATATACGAGGGCATGGGACGATGGATGGTGTTTTTTATTTTAAGTTTTATATTTGATTGAGTTATGAGTATTGGGCCTAATTAATTATATTTTTTAAGTTGTTTATTGTTTTTTGGGCTTATTTTTATTTTGGGCTTATTAGTTATTATTGTATTGGACTATTGTGTATTTTGGGTTTATTTAGTTATTTATGTTTTTATAAATGTAATGTTTTTTATAAAATATAAATATCTTTTATAATATTTTTAACTTTCAATAAAGTGTCGAGTTTAAAAAAATTTAAGGGTAACGTAATATTTTCTTAGGGGTAACGTAAAACCGTAATTTTTTTTATTTTTTATTACGTAAAACCGTAAATACACTAACCGTAAAAAGTTAAAGGGGTAGCGAAGGCTACCCCTCGGCTCCAAATAGATCCGTCCTTGCAGTTGTTTGTAGTCAGACCAGAGAACTAGACTGGCCGGGTAGTCGAAAGCAGATTCCAGTTCTTTTTCCCTTTCAAAATCACCTCTAAATTTATTTTAGCATTCCAATATGCATATGTATCTATTATAATATCATATGGTACGATTGGTCCAAGAGCTCCGACAGGTGAATCGGTAAGATGACCGGCTTGTTATCCTGACCGGTTTTAAAAAGATCATCTTAGTTTTAGTAACCTATCACGTGTCATACTCATATTCCGGTTACATGGAATTAGACCTTTCCATTCAACTAGACATAAGAATTTGAGGTTTATTAACCTAACTTCACTTTTCCAAGCATTTAGAGTTTGCATAACTTTTATCGAGACAATAAGCGAAATGAAATTTTTTATACAGTGTATAAATATCATGTTACAAAGTCTTGAACAAACTTATGAACTTTTGTTGCATTTTTCGGATAAAATTTTGGAACTCTCTTTTGGATTTCTAAGTCCAAACCATAAATCTTATATACACATAATTTTTTTTAACGGTCAACGAATAATTTTTAAGTCCGGTCATCCGGGTAAACCCAATGGCAAAAGGCCACTCACGCCTGCGAACACAGACAACACCGGTGGTAAAACCTGACTCGTCCATCATTCCAAGGGAAACCCATCACATAAAGACTTACTGTGATAAAACCCTTGGCCCATTAAAAGCATATTGCACCTAGTGAGACTCCAACCCATGACCTTCAGTTTGAAAAGTCAAAAAATGTCTCTCCCTAAACCAGTTGATCTAGAACTCATTGACCGAACAAGAAAATGCCACGTTTCACTCCCACATCCGTTTTGTAAAATTTTTATACATATATACTTTCTATTTCTTTAAAAACATTCGTTTTGTAAATTTTTTAAAAAGTCGATCTATTGAAGCACACTCTTCGATCAAACTTATTTAATCCGAACAAAAAGAATACTCAAACCTTACTTCAATTCTTTATCATTCTCTTAATATTAAAACCAAAAAAGTTAGTTTTGAACCATAAGCGCCACGTAGGATCACTAGAAAAACACCAAACATAAGAACCAACTTACCTCCAATGATCAACCTCTTGGATGAGTGCCACGTTTCACTCCCACATCCACCACGTGTCATCCCCATGCAGACGTAAGCAAACCAAATCAACCACACACCAGCTTCACACGTGGTCTGTCATCATCCACCATTCCACCACCGTGTACAACCAGCTCCCCTGCTATATAAACACCCACGCTGACTTACTCCCTCCAACTGTTTCACTCCAAACACCACACACACACACACAATAATACAATATGCAACCCAATCACCACCACCATCTCCGCCGTAAGCTCACCGCCGATGAAGAACATTCCGTCATCGTCTCCGCCCTCAAGAACGTCATCTCCGGCCACACAGATCACACAAACAACCACCACCTAATCACACGTACCCCACCACCACCACCACCACCACCACCATTGTTATCATTAACTGCACATCCAATGGAAGTATGTGAGGTTTGTAACATCAGCGGTTGTTTGGGGTGCAACTTCTTCTGGCAAAATGCACCACCGTGTGACGACGGTGGTGGTGGGAGGAAGAGGAAGAGGAAGCGGCAGTATAGAGGTGTACGGCAGCGGCAATGGGGGACGTGGGCGGCGGAGATAAGGGACCCGTGGCGGAAAGTGAGGGTGTGGTTGGGCACCTTCGGCACGGCGGAGCTAGCCGCTAGAGCTTACGACAGAGCTGCAATACACTTCCGTGGGGTCAAAGCAAAGACTAATTTCCCAGAGAGTGATTACTACCGTGAGTTGCAGGAGGTCAAAGACCAACAAAAACACGAACCATGCACCAAGCCTCAATGATTTAGCATCACCACAATTGCATCATATCATAATTAATTACGCTAGTCATGCATCTAGTGCATGTTGTGGACGTTTATGGGTTTGGTTTCGCGACTGATGTTTGATCGAATAAGAGCAAGTGATAATTATAATTATGCAAGTTTTTAGAGGTTTCTTCCTAAAGAAGACACATAAAATAATAATAGTACGTATTTGTGGTGATGCACAACGGCGTCACGTGTCGCCGTGTTCGTATATCAAGTGTCCGGCTTGTTTGCTTAATACGTAAGGGAAGTTTCTCGAATCTTTAAAAGGGACAAAGTTTTAAATGTTAAATTATAATGCTAAATGTGTTTTTTTGTTGTTGTTGTGGATTATCTCTACCATAAAAACAAAAGTAACTTGAATAAATCGTGTGCGTCATTTCGTATTACTGTGTACGACAGTTTTCTCTTTTTATTGCTTGTATTATATATATGACACAGTTTGGCATCTTTATATGTTATATGATTATGTAAAAACATAAGGTATAAATTTGGTAAACAAAGTATGTATGTTTTTGCAAGAATGAAAGTAGATTATTGGAAAGACGCTGTTTGAGATTTCCATTTGTTCTTTTTTTTTTTTTGTTTACTATTGATTGATAATTGACATTAACTTAACCAGTTTTTAGCATCAGTTTCTTAAAATGATCAAGCAAGTCACTCTTGAGGATGTGAAGATTAAATACATCAATTAACTACGAGCTTTTCTTTTAAAAACAACCGATGACTGCGAATGTGAATGATTAATTTAAACCAGTGTAACATGCAAAAGACTAAACACTATTAGTCTTCCCACAAAGGAGGAGGTCTTTTTCTTCGAAGTCCAACTCCAGTGTGAATAACTATATGCATAAATGGAGTAAAATAGTATTGGAAAAAAAATTAGGTTGAACATTACTAGAATACGCCCTTCTACTATTTATACTAATAACAACACTCTAGCTAATCTCATATTGGTCGTGGACAATAGAGATTTATGTTTCATAAAAAATGTTTTGTCTTTAATATCACATACGCGTTTGAGCGCATTCGTTGTTGATGAAAGAAGAATGTCACAATTAAACGTGTTCAGGTGGCAGTAATCCGACTAGGGATGGGTAATAGATTATTCTAGTAACAATATGGCACATTTGGAGGCGGAGGAGGAACGAAGCGACTTTCAATTTCAACATGAAGGAATGCGGACATGGTGATAGGTGATATTGTGGTATCTTTTATTTGGGTTAAAAAACGGGGAAATTGTCGTTATTAGATTGGGATTGTTGGTGTACTTTTCCTATTTCGTCATTGTCGTTGTATCTTCTTATCTCCACGCTAGTTACTTGTTAAGAGTGTTTTGAGATGTTTTATATCTAGGATTTGTTTGGCCAAAAAAAAAAAAAAAAACCCTTCGCTGTTGCCTGCTGGTTTATGATTTCAAAAACCTTTGTTGGGCTAATTCAATTGGGCTTGGAAAAATTGGATTATAAACTATATGTTCCATTTGTTCAATCTTTGTTTAACTGACGTTTATGATTTCAAAATAACAAAACCCATGAATGTTACCATGAAAGTATGAAACCATCCGAGTAATTTAGGGTCCTCATCACAATATTTCACGTTTCAAATATTTTAATGACTCAACTTAATGCAAAATCAGTTATGCTGGTTTCTTCCTAGAAAGTTTTGATATATAACTGGTACATTTTAAAGCACGTTGCAACACTCGGATTTTAAATAAAACATCGAAACGTTAGTAGAAATAAACAAATTGTAACGGTATATTAGAATTACAATAACATTATATTATTAAGAAAAAATCTAAAACAGATTATATTTAACTTGAAGGTTTTAGTGACATGTTAGAAAATTTTATATCAAAACATACCTTTCTAAATAAAACTTATACCATAACCTATATAGTAATAAACACGTCACACTCGAATGTTCAGAATTAAACAAAAATACGTTTGTTGTGATAATTAAAATTATATTATATTTGTAGGGGGCAAAGGGAGATGAAGCGTGTGGTGGCCCCGGTTGGCCTTGGTGGACATGATGGTTATATAGTCTTTGTTGATTTAACGTTGGGTGCAAAGTTATGTGTTCTTGGTGGATGATAGTGTTCTAGGTAAATTTATTAATCAATAACAAGAACAATGAACTAAAAAAAGGCGAGACAATGAAATATTAATTTTGATCATACAAAATATAGATTTATAAATTTATTAGGTGATTTATTAGTTTTATTAAAAACAGATAGAACTTAAGAGCACCAAGTCACCACCGACAGGTGTCCTTCAGACATTCATAAGAGATACCATTATTGACGGTCTGAATTGAATAATACGGTAGCTGTGTCAGCAAAATACTTACATAAAATGGGTAATTTTGTGAAATAGTATTCAACTCTAAAAAATGTTTTAATTAGATAACCCAAGTTTATAAGTGTTTCAATTAAGTCACTCAGTTTTTAAAATTTTCTATACATTAAAAGTTTTAACATGTTTTCTTAGCATGTTATACTTTTAGTTTTAATTAGAACATATCATTTTCTATCTTTTGATACTGATATGGAACGTTGACGTAAATTTTAGGTATTTTTTATTTTTTTCATGTTTTTTTATATTTTAATATAACTTTATATATTGAAAATTCTGACTCTCACGTCTTCTCCATCGTTAATTTCTTGACATAAGAAAATTTAATGATAACTCGATTTGATCGTTTAGTGATCCAATTTGAGAAAATATGTATGATTGACTAAATTAAAACACTTTTGAAACTTGTTTATTATTCTGTGATATTTTTCCTTACAAGAAATTAAGTGGTCTTACATCAAGTTTTGTTGCTAAGTTCGTTATACATGAGCTAGTAATGAAAGTATGATTTAATGCATTTTCATACACTATGTCTATGGGTGTAAACAAGTTGAGTCAATCGTGGGATACCTAAGATTGGCTAGCTAAAAACTTAAATCAAACCGAGTTTTAAAGAGCTAGTGTTTAAACTTAAATTATGACTCATTTAAGGAGTAGATTCCTGAGTCTAAACAATCATTTTCTTTATAAATTTTTGTTTATATTTATATGTATTCATAAACTATTACTATCGTATATAAAGTTATGATATAAGATTATAATTATAAATATATGTAATATTATTTTACAATTTATAAATAAGACAAAAAGTTATTTAATAAATAAAAATAAATCAAGCTATAAACGAGCCAAGCTTGATTTTGTTTTAAATTAAATGAGCAAGTCTCAAGCTTAAACCTATCGTGCTTGGATATCTATTCTTGTCCAAACTTTTTTTTTTTAACTTCAATTTTGGTAGAAGATGATTTGTAACTCCTTTTTAAATTATACTTCTCTTTTATATTTCTCAAATTTGGAATTTATTATGATTAATTAATGCTTGTACAATTAAAGCTGGATTTAATTTGAATGTGCATGAACATGGTTTGAATGTTTATGAATTTGTTGTGTAGATAATATTTAAGATGAAAATGAAGTCTGAAAGAAGTACAAGGGCTATTTATGTAAGTAACATTAAAACAAAGAAAATGTTAAAACCCCTGTTTCAGGAACAGGCAAACAGCTTCAGAGTTGCCTTTCTTTCACAATAATGGCAACTGCGATGCTTTGACCCCCATATCTGACCATGCAGTCACTTTCCCATTTCTCTTTTTTTATTTTTATATTCATGTTTATCTTTTTAACTCCTCTTCTAATATAATACTTGTCTTAAATAATTCAAATCCTGGACTCTAAATGTGCTTCATCTCTATATTTTAAAGAAAATAATTTGGAGTCGTAATGCTTAAATTTACATCTCCATGACTTCTTTGTTTTATACTTATAAATTTCTATTCTTTAGAGAGACACTATTCATTTTTATATAGTTATTATAAATGCATAAAAAATAAATAATATAATATGTGTTGATATGTAAGATAAAAATAGAGATGGAAAATGAGACGTGTGAGAGTTTTTAAAAATTAACAAATGAAGATAAATGCGTGCTATAGTTAAATTATATAAATAGAGACAGAGAAAAGGATGTGAATGCTCTAAAAGCATCACATTAGATTTCGTATAAATCTGACTTTGTTTCTGTATTATATTAAACTAGCTTTAGTAACCCGTGTATTACATACGTGTTGAACAAATAAAATATTAGATATAATAAAAATTATTAGGTATGAAGTGATATCTTAAGACATATTATCATTGTAATTACATATGAGTAATAACTATAAATAATAATATGAACATTTTATTTTTTTTTTGTTTCTTTCAAAGATAAATTAAACACTTTCTTTCAAAATAACGTTTAAAAAATTGTCAATATTAAAAATGTTCGTACTATAATTTCCTATTTTAATTATTTATATTTTATAGAAAAACCAATTTTAATATATTATATAAAAATAGTTATATTTTTTAGAAAAGAATTCTTTTTATAAAAAAATATTTATATAGAAATAAACTTATTAAAAGATTCTTTCTTAATTTATTAAAAAAATAATTATAATATAAAAATAAATAATATAATATTATTAGTAATAAATGTGGTTATTGAAAAAGAGAAAGAAGCAAGAAAAACTTGATAAGAATAAATGTGATGGTGACACGTGACACCTGTATTTATCCTTTTATTAAAATACGAAGATAACTGTGAGTTGTTGTAAATGGAAGGAAGAGCTCCTAATGCTTGCATCATATTCGTATTGTGATGTTTATAGAGCTCCTAATGCTTGCATTATATGGGATAAAGCAAAGACAATAGTGACTAGTGGTCAAGTTATCTAACCATCACATTGCGACTATGACGACAGATTGACAACAACACGCTAGTCCAACCATTATACATTACTAACGTCTTGTACCTATTTAACATAAGTACCTTATCCATGTTCACTGTTTTCAAAACTTTTCGCCCCTTGCTAACTTGAGAGTGTTTGGAAGGTGCTTTCACCGGCCTTAAAATTCAGCCATCGATTTAACTATAGATTGATATATTCGAAGAATACAATGTTTTGTTTCTAGTATATGTTTCTCGATCTTTTGATAAAAAAAAGGTGTGATGGAAAATGTTGAGAATAATACTTTTTTAACGACAACTCATACAAACTCTAAATCTAATCCTAAATTCACATCACAACTCATAACATTTGAAAATAGAACACCATACAACACATTTTTGTACAATTAAAACAAAGACCCTTAATTAATGGGAGTAATCACTTTAGTAAGAGATCATACCTTATCAAAAATAGGTTGGTATAAGCACGTACTTGTAACATGCTTATATTGTTACGACTTGATTGGTTGTTACAGATATAAATAAATGCATGTAGATATCAAATTATAAGCATGAACCACGTTGAATTATCTTTTATTTTTTAGGTTTATAATTTGCAGCACCCTAGCAAATGTGATACAATGATACACAACTATTAATTTACATATAGTACAACGAATGTACTTCACATCAGACATAATATGTGTTTTTTTCTTATTGAAATAAAGTTCACATTCGTTACTATAACAAATAAACAAACCCACATAAATATATAAATGTAACCATAAACTCACACATAATTACATAACTATTCTCTAGTATATTTACAAAGTTATATCATATATTAATTTTCTCCAGTCTAGAAACCCCATGACGATTTAATATTGTCGCGACAAACCAATGAGATGTGAATAGGAGGAAATTATATATATGTATTAATATCCGCCACCAATAAATAGTAAATATACTGACCCAAATAAATGAAATACTGACCGTCATGACAAAACCATCCTATCATCACATGATAAGCTGATGCTCCATGGAGTGGGACAAGCTCCCTCCATCATGCTTTTCATATTAATCTTATTCCATTTTTATTTTATTTATATTTTTCTCAAAATCATCTATCAACGTCACTATATTTTTAGGATGGACTCAAAAACCCGAATTATCAATGAGTGAAATTGTGTACAGTTACGACTGGTGCATATTGAATTGAAAGAGAGTTGGATTTGAGCGTGCCTATAATTGCATTCACAATCTACAACCCATGCATTCGTTCCATAATCGGGTCATTGATACTCGCACCCATCTGCATGCAGCGCAATGTGTTATATATGCCCTCGCACCCGACCACTCGATGGTTCCCACCACCTGTATTCAATCGTGCTCCAATCCGTAGGGCGCACGTCCTGGGCTATATTATGGAACCACACATTGAGCCTTGAATCTGGACTCAAAATTTTGTTTGGGGTCCTGTGCAAAGGGAGACATTAAGGAGTCATATTACTCCTATCGTCACATGATCAAGCACACGCTTGATCGAGTGCGAGTTAGCTAGGGTGCTTTGGTTTATACTTGTATCTAATTTTTAAAATATAATATTTAAGCAAAACTCTCGCTTGTATATCACTTCAAAATTCTACCTTCACTTACATGGAACAGGGTTTTCATCCGTTCCACTTATGTTGATTTCATTTCAGTTGTAATCTATCCAAACACCAAACTTCAAGTATCGATATATCTTTGATCATAACTTCGTTTTAAACGCATGCAGTTTGGTACTTCTAAAATAATTCATAGCAAAAAATAAACACAATAAATAATATATACTAAAAGCATCTAAATATTTTATCAATGTCCAAAGTTAATAAAAAAAAACTCATTTTCTCTTTCTAAAATATATCTTTTAACAAATCATTTGTGGCTTTACGCAATTTTCCTCTTCCTTTACTTATGAAGTGTTCTACAGATTAAACATCGCTGGTTGGTTATGTATATTTGGTTATAGTTCGCAAATAAAACTGTTATCAGGTTTTAATACAATTCTAAACTTTTTGTTATAGTTTGCAAATAAAACTAATACATAAAACTCTAGTTTTAATAATATACAACTCATAATTTTAATCAGCTGTAATCTTCTCCCCTTATTAAACCATATCGATAATACATGATGTTTGACCACTTGATTCACGAGTCAACTGCAAGACACATTTGAATCAGATAAAGTTATTGATAAACACATAAAGTGGCGAAAACTTAAATACCTTCTCTGATTCAAATTTGAGGCTCACACATTTTCCCCCCACAACTCCATCATCCCCACATATATAAATACACCCTCATCCCCCCCTGCAACAGTGATTCAGACTCCCCTCTGTCTTCTTCACAATAATAATAATAATAATATTCATCATCTCCATCTCCATCTTCATCTCCATCTTCATCTTCATCTTCATCTTCATCATCATCGTCATCTTTATCTTCATCTTCATCATTTATGCCGCTTCCTTCATCTTCATGGCATGTTTAGACACCACCATCACCATGTATAACCACCACCAGCAGAACTCCGACCACCCTAAGTCCACCTTCAACCCACCCATCAGCCCCCGTATCTCCTTCTCCAATGACTTCGCAGATTCCGTTCATTCTCGTTCACAAATCATCAAATCCACCAGAGATCACTACACTGCTCCGCCTGTGTCTTCTGATTTCGAGTTTTCTGTTTCCAACAACTCCATGATGACTGCTGATGAACTGTTCTTTAAGGGTCGCTTGTTGCCGTTTAAGGATGTTGGTGGTGGGCCTGTTGTCGGGCAGAAGACCACCCTGAGGGATGAGCTGCTCGCCGGAGAAGACGATGATTCCGCCGGAGTTTCGTTCCGGCCGCCGAAGGCTTCGGGTACGCGGTGGAAGGGGTTTTTGGGGCTCCGGAAGTCGCATATCGGGTCGAAAAGATCCGATAAGGGTGATGGGTCGGGGTCGAGGTCGGGTCAAGATGCTGCTTTCAAAACTTCACAGGTTTTTGTTTAAATATATTTGTAACATAATATTATAATTGATTGCTTTCGGTTTTCAAGATTTTTTATTTTATTCATTTTAATATGTATTTTTAATCCAAACTGCTAAAGCACCATCCTAAAATGGAATCTGTCCCATAAAACATAAAATATTAGTTTTTATTTGGCATATACTCTAGAGATTAACCAAAGTTTAAGTTTGTAGCTTTATGAATCTTTATGAAATTGAACCTCTCACAGTCAAGATCGTAACTTCATAAATTTTTACACACATGTGTGTATATACTTATGTTATAGGGATTAACTAATAACCAAGTTTGTAACTTTATAAATCTTTATATGTGTTTGTGTACACACATATACTTAGGCTTTAGAGATTATCTTTAGAGTAATACCAATATTCAAGATTGTAACTTTATAAATCTTTGTGTACACACACACATATACTTATGTTTTAGAGATTAACAGATACCTTTGTGAAGTTGAATCTTTTTCAGTCAAGATTGTAATTTTATAAATCTTTGCATACCTACACAAACTCATATTCACTCATACATATTCTTGTGTTCAATTTGAACTTGTGATGGCAGGAAATGGTGAATGAAGGAGGAGGAACCAGCAGTTGCAGGGATATTGAGTTTAGGATGCAATAAGAGTATGAATGTTGTTGTAAAGAGATGATATGGGTGATTTTTTATTGGAGGATGGGGGTATTCTTGTAAGTTTAGCTAGAATATTGAGGGTATCTTAGGTATATGAGTGAATTGTGGAATCACCATAGGAGTTTGCGTATGATTAGATGGTGGTGTTGAGGGGTGAAATTGTAATTTTGGTAGATGGATAAATGGATCTCTAACAGTCAATTTGACTTCAACTTCTATCTCTTTCACAAGATTCTCCTTTTTGGCTTTTTTATTTTCTTGTCTTTTTGGTATCAAACATTTACAAGTATCCCGCTCCTCATACTCCTTTCTCCTATAATTTTCTAATTCCATTCTTGCCCCTGAATATTACTCTATATTTGTTTTCTGTATTAAAATAATAGTTCCAAATCTAAGACTTACTATAAAGGTTTTCTAAATATATATATTATTATCTCAACCCTTTTTAAAAACATTTGAGTTAATATTAAATAATCATACTTCTAGAGTTCTAATTGTTCTAGTGTAGAATATCCATAATAACCCGTACAATATCATTTTATATTTACAATCCGTTAAATGGTTGCATCTCTATATTCTTAAAATAATAACATTAATTAGTATTAAAAAGCATTTTACTCATACAAAATCCTGTAAAATATAAACTACGAATGACAAGTAAAATATTTTATGATTTAAAACTTCTTTAAAAATCAAAAACCGATGTTGCGTTTATAGTAATGTATATGTTTCATTAAAAGGTAGCTAATAAAATATGCAGCAATTACTTTATATGTTCCTAAACATACATTGGAATTCTTTAGAAATATATTCGGTGCTTTCCTATAAAAAAACATTTTTAAGAAGGATATTATTAAATGGAAAATGAAAAGAGTTTAAACTTTAATTAATGTGTGGTTGGGTGAATAGTGTTGACCGTTGACTGAAGTCAAAGAAGGAACAGCTAATGAACAGCTGGGTGTGAAAAACAATGAAAGCACGAAGTACAAACAAGTACTTCATCTTTCATCTTTAGCCTGACTGACACAAACATTTAACCTTCAAGTACTCCCCGTAACCGTTAATTGTGGGACACCTGTCCTACACCACGAGATGCTCTGTACCTTACTACTCTCTATGCCTATGGTACAACCATAGTTATGCATCTCTAACTCATGGATCTTATCTACCTTGACCTATGACTTCCAGACTATGTTGCAAAAAAAGTAACAAAACACTATAAATTTACACGTTGTACATGATTAAACTATATTATTTTTTTTTTTAAAATACTGGTTACAAGTTAGCAATATAATTCAATAATAATCCATTAATGTCAAAGTTTAAAACTTTAAAAATTCAATAGAGGTAAAATCTCTCATCTTTTTTTTGAACCACTGGATACAATATTAATTAAACATTAATAGTTTTAATAACATGTACACTTTGATGACATAATTCATATCAACGTGGGTCTTTCTACAAGGGGAGTCGTTTGGGCTCACCGTATTGCTCTTTATGTGACAACACCATCACCGAATCATCCGTTTGTGGCATGCTCTATTGCTAAGCAAGTTTGGGACTTGGTGTTGTCTTGGTGCTGCAAAACTTTGAGGGAGTTAGAAACATCTTGGAGTTGCTCGTGGTCCTGTTCTCCTTGCCAATGCCTACAAAAAAGAAGGCTGTGTATGGGATAATTATGGCAACTTTGTGGTTTCTATGGATGGAGCGCGAAATGGAGCAATTTTCCATGGGAAGGCCCCGTCAATGGATGGGGCGTTGGACGAGGTTAAATTCTCATGATCAATGTTGTTGAGATTGGATCGGACCGGCTGGTCCGACCGGGAATTAGAGATATGGCCAAACCAGTTCGCATCAATTCGTTTTGAAGGGGTTCGATTGGTCGGTTCGTCGCAAATTGGTGGTCGGACCAAGGGTCGAACTAGCTTTTTGTTATATTATAATATTCTTTTTGAATTTTAATGGGTAAAAAAAGGGTATTAGAACAATAAATTAGTCTGTTGAAAATAAAAAATATAGTTAAGATATATATACAATTATAAAATACACACATAAATTACTTATATTAAATCATATATGTAACTATATATAATATATTATATATATAATTATGATAATTGGTGTATTTTTTAATTATATTTGGCTCAATCGTGTTGTTCATAGAATGACCTTAGTCTGGATTCACTAAACAAATAAATTCGATGACTTATACAAAAGGAATGTTAAGCTATATAAATCTTTTTAGAATAACTTTAAAAACAATCAATAATTTATATCTGTAACTAGCTAGATTCAAACTATTTGACCTTTTGAATATAAAAGAGAACCTTTATCAACAAATGTATCATTTGACCCTTCTACTAAAGGTGTTGTTCTCAATCCCTTTTGTGGACTTCAGCCCCCTAAACTATCAAGCTCTTTTTTTTTTTAACTAGAAACTAAAATAATTGTGACCAACCAATGTTTTTAAAATCTCAACTAGCCTCCGATTAATCTTTGATTAGTTACTAATCGAAGGTTGGCCGCTTTGATTTCACCAAATCGGAGGTGTTAGGTGGTAATTGGTTAAAATTGATCAAAGTAGGACCAAATCATCCTAATAGGCGGTGTTCCATTGACGATAACCGCCATATTTGCTAATTCCGAGGAGGAAGTGCGACTCCGATGACGGGAACGAGGGAAGGGTGCCACCGGTGGTGTTGGAACTATGGAAGGGGAACAAGCTCTTTTAACTTTAGGGTTAGATGATTTATTTAAGTTTGTGTATTTTTTTCATGTAAACCCCTCAATATTCACGAATTTACAAATTATCACCAAACTTGTAAATTAATTCATAAAAAAGTATTAAATTATATATAAATTTGTAAAAGTATTCACAGAAGTCTGATCCTATCAATCCTGATTAATTCTTATCTCACCACCCAACTAACGCCTAGCGATTTTTACAACACCGTGACCAACTATTCATTCCATACATCCTAATATGTATCAATGTATTGTTCTAAATTCTCATTTGATATTAAATGAATCTTACTCCCCTAGACGACTTGATGATATCAAAATCACCAACAATCAATACTCAAATAAACACATAACAATGAATTAATAGAAATCAGAGAACGTAACCTAGTTAGTCACTTCCAACCTGAGTGCGGTTAGCATGGATCACATCATGAACCCATACAGTGCGTGCCCAACTGTTAGCATGTTGTAGCCATCTAAGTGTAGAAGTTATCAAGTTTAATCACTGCAAGCAGTTCACATGAGTGAGAACAAAGCAAAGTTTCACACATCTATGTAAAACAATCACCATCACTAAACTACAATCCCTACGTTGTTAAAACAACATATAATAGCTTGAATTTCAGATTCCAATTAACTCTAGGAACCTAACCTTAGTTGATCAAACATCTAGCTATTATTAAACAAAAGGACCAACCCTTCTAGCGTTAAGATCTACACGATTCACACAACGCCAGCATATATACAAGTCAGCATGACGACCATAGCTTCGATTCAAAAACTGGTTGCTAATGCAGTAAGGCTACCATGGTGCATTAACCTTGTTCTGGAACTCGATTTCATACCTCTCAGCTTTCTCTTTCAAATCATCCACAACCACATCAATCTTTCTGTTACATTCATATAGTTCCGCCAGCTTTGCCTCTAGAATCTTGATCTCGTGTTCATTCCGATTTTTTTCTGCTTTGGCCTCCACATAACGTTTTGCATCTCCAGATTCAACTGCAAGTTTTATGAGTGTGTGTATCCTATTGCGTAGAAAACCAACTTTCATTCCCATAAGCTCAAAAGATTTCAGGTCACTATCCCACACATCCAGTTCTTCCTTCATTGTGGTGAGCTTGCAGTTTTTAATCATATTTGCAATGTTTATGGTTTCACCAATCATACCCACCACCAACTTGTAGTACAAGCCTTCACGCACACCATCGTGAAGGATTTCATTTCTCCCAATGCAGAGATTGTAGTAACTTTTATGGATTTCTTCTGAAAACTCTGAATCAATGCACTGATTGTTGATCATAATGTGAAAGTCTTTGAAGGTTTTGACTTCTTTAAGTGAAAGATTTGGGTTAAGGGAACCTCCTTGAACCTGTAAGTTGACCACAGAATGGTCCATCGGGTGGCCACTGAGCTGAGTAGGCGGTTTAGACCTTTTGTGCTTCTTTTCAACCTTGGTTAAGGGAAGAGAACTCGAACTCAAACGTTTTCTTCCTCTTGATTTGGGATATGTCTTAACCGTAGCTGTATAGGCAGTGGGTGAATTAATATAGGATTAAAAAAGAGAAGTGGCATATTTGCATCTAGAGGTGCTGAAATGGCCGGTTGGGTAACAGGTCAAAACAAATCCGATAAATGAGTAATTTAATCAACTAAAACACCTTTTGTCCGCCTTTTTTCTACTAATTTTCTATAAATTAATGCTTGCAATATGATAAATAAATACTATATTATTTTGATTACGGTTTAGGAGGTTTTATGGGCAACCTTTGATATGTCACATGTTCATCTCTTTTGACCCATTTTGTTTTAAGTTGGCTTTTTTAGCAAACAAAACCATATCGATCCATTCACAAGTAACAAGTAAATTGACACCTCGAGTTGCATTGATGATCTTTAACAAACCTGGAGTAATGTGTTCTGTATCTGCATCAAGGTTAATAACATCAACAGCACCATCAACTTCTTTTGAATCATTTGCCCTTACAATGTAAACCTAGAAATGGAAAACCAAGATTATATGTATAGACATTCAAATTATCCCTAATTCGTGTGGATCAAGAACAAAGAATGCTTCGAGTCTTCATCATACTTCATAAACAAAATCACACATAATGTATTAAGGAGGAAACACACATACGTAAAAGAACAAGATTACAACCTTAAATTTGCAGGATTCAACTAACTGGAAGATCAAAGCATCCCCTTCGCGCAACTTATGTCCAATTGCAAACTGTCTCCACCCTGCGCTAAGCCCAAACTTGTGTGCAATGAATTTGAGATTACATTGCTCTCCATTTTCATCTTCAACTACCATTGAAGTGTCATCTTTTGGTAAAAACGCTCTGCAAAAAGGCAATGGAAGGCCCTGCAACCGCAGTTGTAAGTTATCACATTTTGGTTCATGAAGCCGATCAAAATTCAAAATAACTGAATTACCATCCAAAAACAAACGGTAACATGTGATTTGAGCATTATTTTAATAAAGCAAGGATATTCATTTCCAAGGGTTGATTGAATCTCCCTTGCTCGAATCATAGTTGGTGAGTTTCGGAGTGGAGCACTAGAGACTTTAGTTGCCTTTTTCTTTCCCAAACTGCATGTAAAATTCAATAAACAAAGCTTTAGTCTAATAAAGAGATGAAAATTTTGAAGTTAAACTGACCTCAAACTCGTTTTTGAAGGATCACGTACGGCCTGTACATCAGAAAAGTAATCTGTAAATTTCGTGTTATGATGACTGAGACTGTTTCTGGTGTAACTTATGCTACAAACTGTTTTTCGCTTGGATCAAAACAGTTAACTTTCGTTCTGTTCTATCAGTTCATCTCATCATTCTTTTAGTATAAAACTTGAACTACATTAGTGAACAACCATGTTGTAAGGCAAGACAAATAATCAAAACATAAAACTTGTTAGAGTATAATTACAAACAAAATATGGTTTATTTTCCTTATTATGAAAATAGATAAGGGCCCAACTTACAAAGAACCTAACTTTTGATCCGTTTGGAGTTAACATGACCCATAAGATAACACTACCTGACTCGCACGGCTCGTAGTTAATTTTTTTTAATATATATTGTGTTCGCCCCCGGCTCCTTATAAACTAGTTCAAGCTCTGTCGCTGAATTCGTATCACAAAGGATATCGATTCCCTTATTTTGAATTCACTTCCCAAAATTCCCTCATTATATTTTATTCCATTACTAATTGTAAAACAACTGAATAGTGGATTTCCTTAATTCACGGTATATATCTGTCAAATTTAGACCAATAGTTGATGTAATGTTTTTTCATTAAGAAATAATATTACTTTTCCTCTAAAACGATGTATCTTTCAATCTTTAGATGCATTATTTTTTTTCTAAATATGAGATTTTTTCAAGTAATAATCAGGTTTGAAACACTTTCATATTAATCGGAAGCATTTCAATTCAAATTTAGGGGTTCGCAAGATGACATAAAAACTACCATTACCAACACCGCAATGATGCTATTTATGTTCATCAATCTTCACCAATCCTTCATCAATCGATTCCGTACCAACGTCTAACCAGATTAAATGCCTACAGTTAACTGTAAATCTGTAAATTAACAAAACAAACGTCGAATTAGAAACCTTATCTTTCGAAGACGAACGTTTCTTCACCGCATTGATCGAAGAAATGCCGTATTTTGCTGACTTCAACCTTTTACGTTTGCCCTAAGAGAAACACAACAGATCCAACAATCAACGAATCGAACTTTGCAACAAAAGTTAGAGATTGTAGAGAGATCAGACCAATAATGCCGATGAAGGTGTTAAGGGAGCAAGATGAGAGATTTTTGATGCTGGAAGTTGAGCGATAGTGACTTGGGTTTCTGGTGAATTGGGGGTTTTCCGGTCACTAATGGCGAGTTGAAGATCAGAACCTCCTCCATTGTTGATCGGAGCTGTTGCCATCGCTCAAAAAAGGAGAATTTGGGAAAGATTTTTAGGTGAAGAACATACCTAGAACACACTTGAAGCAATGAAGCTTGTACAAGTATAAAAAGAAACTTTATATATAGTGTATCGTTTTTTGGATTGATCCTAACCGTCGAAAGTTCTTAACTTTTTAATCCTATCCTTTTAAACTAGATGATTATGAATAAAGTGATGGTTAGTGGTTACTATTTCAGACTTTCAGTTATATTGCACTTAACGTGATTTATCAACTCTCCGTTACTCCCTTTATATTCTTAGCCACGTTCTTCAATCACACACAACTCTATCATTGATAAAAACCGCACTCTACTACAATTCATATTCATAAATCAATGATCTACGGTTGGTGATTTCTAGCTTCAAACAAAAGGATTGTTTCAATCGTTAGGGTTAATTGTTCAAACAACAAGGAGTTGTAAAGGCGATTAAACTCTAACCCGGAAGACGGAGAGGACAATGTTGTCCATTATCTTCCCAAGTATAATCATATTTGCATGTTCTCGTCAATTTGATGTTATGATCTTGAGCTACGAATTTCATAGCCGAAGCAAACAAGATGTAGGTTCGTGCATTCTTTCAAAGTTGTTGTGCCTATGATCCATTATGACGTGACTGGTCTATAATTAGTTTCTTTTATTATAATTGTTGAAGTAAATAACATCTTTTATTACTATTTGTTGATCTTTGTAAGTTAAGCTTTGAAATCTGGTGTCCAAAGTCAGGCCCAAATTAGTTTGTTTGTAGATGCCATTGCCCATGATCAAAATTTAAGGGATCTCTGGTTTCATAATGTCATGTATATTTTATCTCACTACTTTAAAAAAATATTTAAAATGACACATATTAACATCATCTTGTTCCTCAACATTTTTTTCTCGTCCATCTATCCTATTTAATAATTACATTAATTACTAATAATATTATTTAATTTTCTAGATTAAAATAGTTTTTTAATAAATTAAGTAAGATATATTTTTACTAATGTTATTTCTAAGGAAATAATTTTTCATAAAAATAGAAAAAAATTTAGAACATCAAACTTTTTTGAAAATACAAAATAATTCATAATTGGAATTTTAAAAGAAATAACTAAAACTGAGAGTTATAGAAGAAAGTTTTTAAGCATGACATTTTTTAAAACTATTATTTTAAAATATAAAATTTAATTTATTTATAAGAAATATTTCAATCATATCTTATTTTTGAATATCATTTTATAATTAACAAATTTTCATTCTATTTAATATTTTTTTAATCAACCCGTGTAATATAC
>BJCM01076019.1:0-14757 GCA_018326385.1 Flaveria bidentis
AATTTATGCTAACAATCTTGCTAACCCAACCATCTCCAAAGTACAGTTCAACAAACCAGGTAATGAGCAATCAGGTACAAGCTATAGTAAGGAGCAGATCAAACAAAAGCATCGTGGTTACTACCTTATCACTGCATTCCAGCAAGTATCATCATATAAATGAAGCATATAAGCAAGCATCATCATTCCAACAAGCATCATTATAGCAGTTGTCTCATGTAACGACACAAGTCGTATCAAGTATACAACTAATAGAAGTTGTTTCTTATAGTGACAAAATTCTGTTGTGCAATCGGATAAGTACCTCCACAAAATTTAAGGCTTAATATACATGCACACCTTTGATTTCTAACATTCCTAGTCCCTGTGTTCAAAGGTCCTAGTAGTCAACTCCAGAAGGTTCCAAACATTCTTAGTTTACTCGAGAGCACCTATCATAAGTAATACCCTAACGCAACAAGGCTCCTTATAGGGTAGGGAATTCTTAATGGTATCTATCCCATAAGGTATACATAATAAAGATGAGTGTCCTTAATGGAACCTATTTTGTTATAAACATTAGATCACTAAATCATGGAAACAACCTACTAGGCTAGTCCTGTTTATAGATTATAGCTTAGGTATCGCAAAGCAAACCCACTTTCCTATAACCTTGGCTCAACTAAACTTGGAAAAGTCCTCTTACAAAGGTGGTCCTATAGGGTTCATATGGTTGTAGTTTAGGTCTCGTGAAGCAGACCTACTTCTCTACAACCTTTGGCTCTGATACCAATCTGTCACACCCCGGGCCTAGAGGGGCAGGACGTAAAAATTTGGTAAACAACAACCAAAATGCAGGGAAACTAAATGGTTATTACAAATCATCTTATAATATTTACATTAGGAAATTTGGTTGGTTTCAATTCACAAGGTGCCTCAATCTACAATCCATAGGTATCATTAATCATCACTTGGTCAATATTTCTTGAGGCTTCCGTAACTAAGGCTTCTAGACTCAACTTTTGCCTTCAACATCTACCCTCAATTCTTGTTTCGGCTTTAGATATCTTCTATAGCTCATCTAATCTCCCTAGCTGTACCTGAAGACATGCTCAAAAAGGTTTTTGGGTCAACATAATGTTGGTGAGTTCAAGAGGTTAGCGTTTGAAAAGAAAAAGGATTCAATGGAATCCACATTAGATTCAGACATCATAGTATCATTGTTATGGGGATCACAATCAATCCTGCACTCAGGCCCCGCTAGCCTCTTCAAAAATTGTGTTACCGGTTCAATCCCATAAGGAGAACTGAGCCTCAAACCAGTGGATCGTACCTGCCGGATGGTCCACCATAGTTTCTTAATAAAACCCGTTACATGCCATAAACGACCCCGCAGGATCTCAGCGTGGTACCCTTCCCGTTCATCACGAAAGGCACTGTGTGGGGGATTCCCCAAGTAGATCTACCCATATAAACAAGCGGTTCACAAAATAATTAATGACTATGATACAAGTATCAGCAGGTCTCAACATAACCACAACATATAGCATCATAATATAGCACAAAAATAGTTCACTTTAAAAAGAGCATGCTTCATCCCAAAACAGTAGTAAAAAGGGAAACACTTGAACTCACCTGGTATCCTTATATAAATTCTCCGCTTGGCAAAAAGTGAAGGTCTCCAACAATGAAATCCTAATTTGAACATATAAGATTTATGCTTAGAATTAGCATGATGTTATTACATGCGTGCGGTTGAGCTCTTTAGTTAACTTAAAGTTAATGATTAGTATCCTTAAGTACCTTAGATTCTTGCACAATGATTAATTATTGTACTAATTTGTGCGTATTTGGTTAATTAATGCTTTTAATCGAGAAATGATTCTGTGTATAAAGAATGTAAAAGTAAATGGTTGATATTAAGGGTTCCATATATTTGTTAGATAATTTTTATTAATGATATAAGTAATCTATAATATTCCAAATGATGCTTATATTGTTTACGCTTATATCTTAACGTTAAATTGATTTATGCTAGAATAATCCGAATATCGATAATAGCTGTCATTATATCGAATAAAAAGGGGTGACACAAATAATATTTATTTCAATAATAATGAGATGATCGACTATTAATAGTAACAAGATGATGGATTATTATAGAATTATAAGCCCATTTGCCTTAAATAAATACGCGTGAATATCAGTTAACCTAAAGTATCTATTGTACAAATATAAATACCCATGAATACATTTTGTCATGCATTTTACCTCCCGAAGTATCGAAAAGATTTTGTATGACGTGAGATCAAATAACTTCTTATATGTTTCTAATATCTTAGTTCATATTATAACATTACCAGCTTGTTTTACATTGTGCGTTTGGTCACGTCTTCTTCAATTTATATATATTCATTCGTGATGATTTATAAACTAGTTGGCATTATATACATATTTGTAACTCAACACACCCACAATTTAATATATTATCTCCATATTTATACGTATATACTTAGGGTTTGCAAATGAAAGAAAAGAGGGAAATGTTGTTTAAATACTTAGGGGTTTTAGGTGGGTTTCTTTTAAAAATTGCGTATACGCACCGTGATCTTTTTTATCGCGAATCGAACGGTCTTTTGGATAAAATCTCATTAGAAGACCTATAATGGATATATCAAATTAGTTATGCTTGAAATAAAACAATTCGGTATATTTATCGTCGAATCCTCGAGTTTGACCTAATCTCAGGCCGGTACACGCCGCGGTCGCGTCTCGAGACGTATTTGCTCTGGATAACGTCTCACTATTAAAATTAGAATATTATAATAGATATAATATTAAGATAAATATTTATGATGTTATAGGGCTCGGTTGACGTACCCGATGTTAGTTATATGTCGGTGTAACTAGTATTCGCGTTTCTCTCACGTATCTCATTTGATTATATACGTTTGATGTAGGATCTTTTAGGAAGCTTTATTTACAATATATATATATATATATATATATATATATATATGTATGTATGTATATCATGGTTAACAATGATTTCGGTAGGATATCAAGCCATGCCAAGGAAATTCTGATTGAACTTAGATGTTAGTACGCGTTAGATTACCGAACTTTACCCGTTATGGATTTTGAATCTGTTTTTAGTTTGGATTCTTCTATATATGTTTCGAATCCCATAATAATTCATTGTTTTAAGATCACTTATTTATTTAGTTGGTAAATGGGTATTGGGCCTTAAATGGGCCTGAAATATTAGGTTCTTATCTAAGTTTTTTTTGATGAGCCCAATTAAATTCGGGCTTTTATTGGGCCCTATAATACTTTAAGGTTTTTTATTGGGCTGAATTTCTGGGGTGTTACACATGCTATGTTAGTACTTGCAATTATGTGTGCATAGTTAGATAAACTAGATAATACACAATTATCAATTCATACAATCATAGTAATAATGAATTAATGATAGATCTATTGGTTTGATAAACTCACCACATATGATTATTCGAGTGGTGATGATAGATCCATTGGTTTCACAAACCCACCCTATATGAATATTCGAGTGGTGATTGGAATCAGAGTCAATCAATCAATCATAAGGCTTCATATACGGACTAAGTCAATTCAATCATTTGGTTTGATTATGTTGGTTTGTCTTTTATGTTACACTATTGTATTATAAGTCTTGACATTGTCAAGTGAACTAAATCGTTTTCAATCATTTTAAACAATCTATATATGTATACAAACCCGTGTATACTCACTGGCTAATTCATTAGCTGACTCGTTACTTTCTCACATGATTTCAAGAATTGCAGTTTAGAGTACTTCTTCATGCTCATATAGAACTAGAACCTAGATTAATAAAAGATATTTTTCTATGTTTATTTGAATTATTTTTTGATTGTACTAAATTATTATTTAGTGTTATTTAATGAAATTGACAATTAATATTATTTCAACGCAATTACTACCATGTGCTATGACTGATCAAATCACATTCGTCTGCCCCAATGATTCCATCATCGGTTGGGGTGATAGGGCCTAGAGATTGCATTAAGGGGGAGTCAAACAATCAAGTTTTGAAGACTTGGAATGAAAGCTAATGACATTACTCGAAGATATAATCATGCAATGCTATTTACAATGGGGAGTTTGTTGGATCATTTGGTGTGAGAACGACATGGATGATATTTTTAATTGTTTCGATATGTATTTGAATTTACTCTGAATAGCTTTTGATTGATCCAAGTCTGTAACATTTCGCTTAAAAGTTGTACCAATCAAAATTATATATATGTAATTTCTCCTGGTATAGTTGAAGTTGATAATTTCACTTTGGGTGTCAAGGAAGCCAAAATAGCATAGTGTTTCAATATAAATGACATGTTGTGTGTACATTTGGGGGCTTTTTCAGAGAGTTGTGGATTAAGGTGATTGTGTGTGTAACTCTTATACAATCTCAGTTTTACGATGGAATGAAGAGAAACGTTTAAATTATATGCGCGTTACTATTGTAATGGTCTTGATTATGCTTTGACGATTGTTGTCACAAACACGAGACGCTAAGCAAAATGGATTCCGGATGTGCAATTGGCAGATTTGAATAAAACGTTAAGATCCAAGACCGTAAATAAAACCTACAAAGGGTAGTGTGGAGTAAACTCGCTAGTATTTATTTATAAATGGGAAATGGGAAATCATTTGAAAGAACTTGGGGGTAGGATCGTAAAATGCAAAAGAATTGAAAAGAAGGTTCAAAATTACTTTGGTGTGATGTGTGCGTTGGAGTTGTTCAACGCAGAAAGCCTAGCCTATGTGACTAATATTGCCTTTCTGGATCCAATCAAACTCCGGTGACGGCCGACGCTTCTTCACGATCTCCGGCAACCGCAACATCGAATCCAACTTTCTTTCTTAAATTATTGATTATTATATTATTCTTCCTCTCAATCTATCCGATTAAAGCTGTCACTTCATTCATACTCATCCTTCGAGATCCAAAGTCCTCCTGTACTCATTATTCGAAACAACCTCATTGCTCTTGATTCTGTAAGTATTTGCAATTCTTATTTTGTTTTCAGAATTTACTTTTCTTTACTCGCTCTTACTACGAGATCTGAATTTGTGTATCTGAGAATTTCATGATTGTGGATGTGCTATGATGCTTGATTTTTCTTTAGCATAGTTATCACGCTAATTGCATTTGGGAGTTTAGTTATAATCAATATGAAATGGAGGAAGATAGGCTTCACAAGTTAGAGATTGCAGATGCAAGAGTGATTTTAAAGTGTCAGAATGATTTTGTTCTAAATTTTAGGTTTTATGTGTTGGCATCGTAGGCTAATTGCGTCTGAAGATCATGTGATGAAGTGAGAGTCACGGTGCTGTGGTCAAGATGTAGAATTGATCCATATATATTACTCCACCCCACCTATGAACGTCAACCCCAGACCTACTTAAATCTATGGTTAACATGAATATGTTCACCTTCTTTATACTGAGTTTACAAAGTTTTTATATGGTTCAATATACCTACAAATGATCTGTCAAAGATTATGTAAGTTTGTACTAACTTTGAAGTCAGAAAGTAACATTTGATTCTCAAAAGTAGAAATAGGATTAAGTCTAATGGTGGAAGGGGGATTAAGTTTCGTGTTAGCAGTTTTTCCAGAGGTAATCTTCATGTTGTAGTATAAGCAGGAAGGAATAATATTCTTTTTGGTTATCCACAAAGTGAGATTTGAATGTGTGCCATATGTACCTTTAAAATGACACTGGCATTACTTGATAACCTAGTTCTTACAATGTGGTATTGCAGGTGATCAAATGTGTTTCAATTGTCAATGTTATTGAGGCACAGATAAATGAACGGTTTTGTTCTTAAAAGCTCTACAAAGGGGAGATGCAAGTCTCCATACGTATTTCGTTGTTAAGTCTTGGGATGGAATGTTTTACGTCTTAGAACTTCTAAAACTACTGCAAGTATGGCATTTAGTGGAATTAAAGAATTCTTTTCTTCAGTAACAAGTCGTTTCTCATCCTCCAAATCTTCTACTGGCCCATATGTATCATCAGGTTTACCGCCGCTTGGTGGTTCTGTTCATGGTTATGGTTTTCCTAATTCTAGACAAAAGAATCTCTTAAGACTCTCATCATCACTTCAAGATTTCTCTGCATATCGGCGACTTGATCCAGAAGATAGCAATTCTACCCCTGTAATTGAAAAGAATTCAACAAATACAAACCAACATCATTTTGTTAATGGTGGGACAAGTTTCTCCAAGGAGAAATCATCATCACAAACCAGTGTAAGAAGAAAATGGGTGCGTGTAATCATGGTTCTCCTCTGCTTTCTATTTTTGGCTTTTGTTATTTATGGGTTGCTATTTTTATATTCCAACTGGGCTCATGGGTCAGCGCGATTTTACGTTGTACTCGATTGTGGTAGCACTGGAACACGTGTTTATGTCTACCAAGCATCCATAAATCACCAAAAAACTGGCTCCCTTCCTATTTTATTGAAATCGATACCAGATGATCTTCAGAGCAGACCTAGTTCCCAAAGCGGAAGGGCTTATAACCGTATGGAAACCGAACCTGGGTTTGACAAATTAGTCTATAACGCCTCTGGTTTGAAGCAAGCTATAAAACCACTTCTTAAATGGGCAGAAAAACAAATACCTAAACATTCTCATAAGACAACTTCTGTCTATCTGTATGCTACAGGTGGTGTTCGTCGGCTACCAAGTTCTGACTCCGACTGGCTTCTGAAGAATGCTTGGTCCATAATCAAGCATTCATCTTTTTTGTGTCGAAAAGAGTGGATTAAGATCATTAGTGGTATGGAAGAAGCTTATTATGGCTGGATTGCTTTGAATTATCATGCTCATGTGCTTGGATCTAAACCGAAAAAAGAAACATTTGGTGCACTTGATTTAGGTGGTTCATCATTACAGGTGACATTTGAGAGCCAGGATTTTGTTAACAATGAGACTAGCCTAAATTTAAGAATCGGTCCACTTAATCATCACTTAAGTGCTTATTCTCTCGCGGGTTATGGTCTGAATGATGCCTTTGATAAATCAGTAGTTCATCTATTAAAGCAAAATCCACAATCTAATTTACTTAAAGGAAAAGCTGTAATACGTCATCCTTGCTTGCAGTCTGGGTATAAAGAGAAATACATATGTTCCCAATGTCAGTCTACACTTCAACCAAACAGAAGGAAAATTTTGGGTAAAGGAGGAAAATCAGGAATTCCAGTTCAGTTAATTGGTGCACCGAAATGGGAGGAATGCAGTGCATTAGCGAAAATCACTGTTAATTTATCCGAATGGTCAACTAAAAGTCAAGGAATCGATTGTGATTTACACCCATGTGCACTTCAAAAAAATTTCCCTCGCCCGCAGGGACAATTCTATGCCATGTCTGGATTTTATGTTGTCTATAAGTTTTTCAACTTGAGTTCTGATGCTGCTCTTGATGATGTTCTAGAAAAAGGTCATGAATTTTGTGAAAAAACATGGGATTCTGCTAAGAAGAGTGTTCCACCTCAGCCTTTTATAGAGCAATATTGCTTCAGGGCACCATATATAGTTATACTATTAAGAGAAGGCTTGCACATAACAGACCGTCAAGTGAATATTGGTTCAGGGGGTATTACGTGGACAACAGGTGTTGCATTGTTGGAAGCTGGGAAAGCAGTATCAACACGGGCAGGCCTGCACAATTACAGATTATTACAAATGAAGATAAATCCATTTATCATTCCTGTGGTTTTGGTTGTTTCTTTGTTTGTTGTAATCTGTGCCTTATCTTGTGCGGGTACGTGTGGGCGAAGATTCTTTCGTAGGCTATATGTGCCAATTTTCAGGCACAACAGCACCTCGGGGACTTCTGTTCTGAATATATCAAGCCCTTTTAATTTCCGGCGTTGGAGTCCTATTATTTCAGGTTATTTTTCTTGATATAGAATTTGTATTCACGGTAACCATTTAACATGGGATTAAGTGATTAACTCATGATTTGTGGTGGCTTTTCAGGGGAAGGAAGAGTTAAGATGCCTTTGAGCCCAGTAGCAAGTGCTCAAAACAGGGCCTTTGGTCCAGATATCCAGCTGGCAGAATCTTCGCTATACCCATCATCTAGCAGTGTTGCACATAGTTTTTCCTCAAGTAGTCTGGGTCAAGCCCAATTCGATAGTAGCAGTAACATGGGTGCATTTTACTCAGGCCCTCATCGAGGTCAAATGCGTCTCCAAAGCAGGCGATCACAGTCTCGGGAAGACCTTAATTGCTCAATTGCTGATGCACATTTGGTCAAGGTTTGAAATTTTCCTCAAAATATACAACATATTGCTCAAAATAAACTCAATTTTCATGAGGGCCTTTACAAAACTTTGTTCCAATATGCAAAGTCTTTTTGAACCTGAAGCGAGTCAACTGAAACATTCTGATGGCTACCTTGTAAATACCTTAACATGTTGATCTTTACTGGTTTGACCAAGTGGTTGTTGAAGCTGAGGTCTATTTTGTAGATCATTTTGCCATCGTTAAGTAGGAGAGATTGATGTTGGGATCATATTGGACTAGTTTTTGTACGATATCTAATAGATTTACATATTCGGTTATTTTAAGTGATTTGTCTCGAGGCTGCCCTGGCCTTTGTTGTCTTTTGGATCAAATATGATGATGACCCATTGGATCAAATATGATGATGACCCATTGGATCAAACATTTAGCAACCAGGTAAAATGAATTTCTCAACCGAATTAAAAAATCATCAATGGTTGCGTCACACCGTCGTCACAAGAAACGGTAATGTTTTGTAGATCTAATTTTTTTTTGAAAAGCATCTGATCAAAATGACGTCCTCTAAGGTTCCAACAGCTATTTCTTTAGGGTTTAATATTTAGGTGTGCAGTTGGAATCTTTGAGGGTATGACATAGCTGTATGTCTTTTATTAATGGCTTCTTCCACATTTTACTATAGTATAAAAAGAAACCAAACACCAAGATGAAGCTTCTTTTTACTGCAATCTTGAAGCAGTTAGAACGTATGATAGGATTGATTTTATGAATAAATTTAAGGGATACGATGCAATGCATCTCCTTTCTTTGGGTGATCAAGTTAAGATTATGATGACATCAAAATAGAATGCAACTTTATTTTTCTATCTGGTTTATTCTGAGATGTAAAAAGATAAATCAAACAACATAGTTACATTGTTACAATCCAAGCTTGGCAGACAAGGCATAACCCACAACGTCGTCAAGATCATTTTGAACCGGAAGAGCATCGATTGAAGAACTCTTATGCGGATCTTTGTAGGCACTTTGATGTCATCTGTGGGAAAAGCGATTTGTGATTTGGCGTTTAGATCTTGACCAATTGGAACAGGCCCATGTTTTACTCATCCTGAATCGAAATTGAAGATCCTTGTAAATCTGATATATCGTAGTTCAGGTCAAACTAGTAGAACATGTTACTTTTACTTTTAAGTGGAAGGAAAGAAAAAGCTTAAGTTGGTGCAAGGATGCAGTGTGTCCCTGTCATTTGAAACTGAAAGGATATGTCACGTAATAGAGTGATGTCGGTGGGCGATATGCGCCCGTTGCGAACCAGGTTTTAAAATTTGTATCGCTTTTTTTAAACGACATATATTAGTATTCTTCTTGTGAAAGAAATTCACCATTCACGTTAATAAATAAACTTGGTTTTTTGTCTTTCCATAAGAGTGTATATATAACACTAGTCCAGTACCTTGTGTATTATACGAGTTAAATAAATAAAATATTAAATAGTTATTAATAAAAATAATGAATTACAAAACAATCTTTTAATATAAGATATTAGTAACATTACGTACAAATATAAAATAACAATATTATTTTTTAAACTTTTTTTGCTTTTTCCAAAATCTGGTTTTTAAACAAATTGTTTTAAAACAAACAGTTTTTAAAAACTGTTATTTTAAATAATTTATTTATTATAACTTT
Organism: Flaveria bidentis; assembly: GCA_018326385.1. Lineage (NCBI taxonomy): Eukaryota > Viridiplantae > Streptophyta > Magnoliopsida > Asterales > Asteraceae > Flaveria > Flaveria bidentis. Next base: position 9,987 of record BJCM01076019.1, read on the forward strand.
CAAATTTAATTACCTTTATTTCATAAAAAAATATTTTTAAAAGCCATAGGTTTTAAAATTATATTGTGTTTTTTAAAATTTGATATATATTTTTTGAAAAAAATTCATATTTTATAAAAAAATTATTTCTTTACGAATTGTATTTGTAGAAAGATCTCCTTTTTAAAAGTATTATATTTGTAATATGTAAAGATTAAATAATATCATTTGTAGTTAATGTAATATTTATTAAGAAAGAGAATTGAGAAAATAAAATTTAATAGCCTTAGAATTATGAAAAGTGACATACAAATTTTTTTATTATTAGTATTTGATAGATACTATTAATGTGTTGGTCGTATTCTGCAAAGTTTAGTTAGATTACATTAATAGTCACTAGAATTTAAAAAATGAAAAAAAGTTCATGGTTGTATGAGACGGTGCAAAATTATATCACACTATTAAATGATTGTTAGTTTTTAAGGTTAAGTAGGGTAATCTTTTCATTTTATATATTCTTATTTAATTCTTTTTATTTTACAAGAATTTTGTTATATATAAGTTATTCTACACTTCTTTTTGTCTTGTTAATATTAGTTATTGTTATTATTATTATCCTTAAAAAAACCCTAAGACTATACGATTTTTACTGCCTCCACCACCACCATCATCGTACCTCCACTGCCGGTGCCACCCAACCATAAACATCATTGCCATCTCCATTGAAAGCAGCCTAGTGGTCGTTAATTTTGTCGAGTTGTATAATGAGGTTGCGATTGAGGAGAGTGTTGGATCAAGAAGAAGGCTGGTGTAACCAAAACCAAATCACTTAGACAAAATTTGGTGCAACTTACAAAGGCTTCCGAAGCTAAGTGTGGAACTTCCAAAGGTAGTAAAGTTCTTTCGAAGACAAAGTGAAAGATCAACTTCCGAAGACAAACTCTACTTCCGAATTCAAAGTATTCACTTCCGAAGATCAAGTCTAAAAAGAAAAGATCAGAAGACAACTTCCGAAGTATGAAGAAGAGAAGAAGTCCTCAAGCCTCGGAAGAAGTAGCCTCTATCGAAGTATAAGTGGCTTCGAAAGAACTTGTTCTTCCGAAGCCAACTACCCTTCGGAAGACACTTCTATGAACCAATGGGCATAAGTATGGTGTCTCTGACACTCCGCTACAAACATCTGATATACTGCATGGCGTTTTCTCAAAAGGCCATGTAGTTGACCATACTTTATTCCACTGTTTACCTTTAGTAGATAGCACAGTTGCCAACTTTAGTTGGTGACAAAAGGCAAGTCATGGACATGTCATGACTACCTTATCTTAGATAAGACATCATCTAAGATACCTTAAACTATAGCTTTGTAGTATTTGCTTTAGTTAGAGGATTCCAGCTGGTATCAAAGTATATCCGGTCGTAGGTAGTATTATATATAGTTTCTCATTGTAAGTCATATAATATGCTTGCAAGAGTCTTGTAACACTTTGAGTTGAGAAGCAATATATGCAAGTACCTTGAAAATTATCTTTCTGTGTTCATTGTTACTTATTATATTATTATTAACTCTTAGAGACTCTGCCCCATCTAAGTGTAGTTTAAGTGAGTTTGAGAGAAAAACCAAGTGTTTAGTGGCATAAGCCGATCCTGCAATTGGTATCAGAGCTTTTTAGGCTCTTGATTGTGAGATCTTACCATCCAAATCAACCTGTTTTTCACTCCTCCTTACAACTCACTCAAAATGACCCTCAACAAATCTGAACTAGAGATGGAAACCATGACTAAAGCTCCCATCATTACACCTGAAAACTTCAGGTCATGGAGCAGATGCATGGAAGGCTTCATCAGGTATCAAGACAGCAAGATGTGGTATTCCATTGTCAATGGGCCGTATAAACCCAAGGTGGCAGCACCTGATGGAAACGATGCTATGATAGAGAAGGCTATTGAAGACTACTTTGATGAGGACCGGAAGAAGATGGATGTTGACAGCAATGCAATGACTATTCTTATGACTGCAATACCCAACTCCATCATGGTGGGGTTTGAGCATTGCAAGTCAGCTAAAGAATTGTTTGATGCACTTGCTCAAATGTACTCCAGCTCAAATGACTCCAAGAAGGACTCACTGAAGTAGCAGTTTGAGAACTTCACCTATGTTGCTGGAGAGACTCTCAGTCAGCAATACTTCAGGTACATGGATCTTATTTCTTCCCTTCAGTCTGTGGGAATGACTCCTAAACTTAGAGACCTCACAAGAAAGTTCATGAGTGCTCTTCCAAATGAGTGGACGTTCTACTGTGTCTCTATCAAGAGGACATAAAACCTGAACACCCTCACTATGACTGAACTCTATGGCATTCTTGATGGATACCGTTTGGAAATGGAGAGCAAGAAAGGCCATCAGACAAGCAGACCCCTGAGTCTTCCTGCTAGCAACGCCTTAATGGTTGCTGAAGGCGCAAGACCCACACAACCTCAATAGTTGATATACACACAACAACCATCCTGCTCATCTGGACCATATATTACATTTCCTGAGACTCCCAGGTCTCAACAGGCTTAGCATGGTCCCTTTCAGGACAACTGTGCATTTGTCTCAGGAAATAGACACTCTAGTGATTTTCAGTACTTCTTTAATGATCTAGAGTGCTTTAGTCCAGATAATGTAGAATACGTGGACAATGTCCAATAAATGGCTCTTTTAACCTATAGAGCAAAGAAGTTCTTCAAGAGAACTGAAAGGCAGTTTCCCTAGAACCAAATTAACATCAAATTTGGGTTTGACAAAACCAAGGCCAAATGTTACAACTATAACCAGGTTGGTCATTTTGCAAGGGAATGCAAGGCTCCCAAATCAAATCCGGGAACCCCACATGCCTCCACACATCCCTCTACATCAAAAGCCTTCTGGAAAGTCGACTAAGATAGCTGCAATGGCTCAAGAAGTTGACTAGAGCTTTATGGTGCAGGATGTGACTCCTGCTCAAGCACTCATGGCAGGAACATACGACAACAAGGTATATGAACATCTCTGTACTCCTGCATGTGTTGCTAAGGTTAAACTGTATCAAGACTACAATATGGAAATTAAGTATGATATTGAGTCTTTAAATGTTTTGAAATCTGATTTTAAAAGGGCTGAATCTGACTACCAAAAAAAATTAAAGACTTAGAGAAAACTATTTCCATATTAAAACATGAACACACAAATTACAAGACTCAAATAAAGGATTTAATATCCAAATTGTCTGAGGCTCAAGCCCAGCTTGTCACTGCTAAGGCTCAAGCCAGGAAGTATGCTATTTCTAAGTAGAACTTCCAATCTATTATTGCATCATCCTCCCACTCCAAAATTTGTTATCAAAACAAAGGAGGGTTGGGAACCAATGAAATTGCTCCACCACACTCTTATGAGTCCATAAGACAACCAAGGTGTGGTATTGAACAACAGGAGGTCCCATCTGCTGACCCATCTTCACTTAAGTTGAAGAATGATGCAATAATAGAGGCCAACACAGGGAAGGAACAGGTAAATCAACCAACCTCTCCCACTGAAGATCAAATCCTAACCACCAAAGCCAGAAGAAGCAGATCTAAAGTTGCAAGAAGAACTGCCAAGAAAGTGGCTTAGTCTAAGTTGATTGATCCTAAACAAAAGGGTGTATTCATCTCAGTTGGATTCCAAGTGAAAGGTAACTCTGATTCAGGAAAAGGGTGTAGTACCAACACTCCTATCCTACCAAAGGATCAAAAGTTAAAGGGAAAGATTGTTGATGAAGATAAAAAGCACAAGAAACAACAATCTTCAAATTCCCAAAAGACTAACATTGCATGCATAATGTGTGGTCTGTAAAACCACATGGCTAAAGATTATTACTATAATCCTGCTAGCACACATTATGCAAATAATGTTAAGAGAGAAGGAGTCAGGGAAGGTTTCTCATTTAGACCCTATCAAATGGTCCAAGTGATGAAAAAGGGAAAGCTAACTTCCGAAGCAAGGTTGCCTTCGGAAGAAAATTCTTCTTCCAAAGGGAAAATAGCTTCGGAAGCTAAAACTGTTAAAAATGAAAAGAACAAAAGAGCTCCCTTGAAACTACCCCAGAAGATGACTGCTTTGGAAGAAAAGGTGGTGAAGGGTTCTTTCGAAAAGAAAGAAGCTTCGGAAGAATGCCATGCTGCAAAAGCCTCAAAAGGCTTATCCTCTTTGATCAACCAAAGGATGGATGGGAAGATCAAGAAAGATGATGCAGCCCAAACCTCTTCCTCAAAGACATCCATTGAACCTCCATGTTTAACTTTTGGTTCAATTATGTCACTATCATTGGAAGAACCCAAGACCAACACAGCTTGGGTTTCCAATCAAAACTAATCATCTCATCTTATGTGCAGGGACATCCATTTGACAAGAATAACAATATTTGGATTGTAGATAGTGGATGATCCAGGCATATGACAGGGAACAGATCTCTCCTTCAATAATTTTAACATTATGATGGAGGTCCTATCTAGTTTGGAGGTGAGGCCAGAGGATATATTTCTGGCAAAGGAAGTACATCCAATGGAAAGTTAAAGTTGACAAAGTTTACTTTGTCAAACAGCTTGAACACAATCTGTTAAGTGTTTCTCAATTCTGTGATAAAAAAACATCAAATGCTTTTCACAAAACATGAGTGCATTATCCTCAAACCAGGGATGATAATTCCTCCAGAATTGGTGCTTCTTAGATCTCCCAGAAAAGGGGATATGTACAAGCTAGATATGAACAATGCTTCCCCAATGGGTGAAGTAT
>BJCM01076026.1:0-11312 GCA_018326385.1 Flaveria bidentis
TTGGCTCAGTCGCATGACTGAACACTCAGTCGTGCGAATGGATCAACCGCATGGCTCAATCGCACGACTGAACCATGCTAATGGTTCAGTTGCACGAATGAGAAACCCTAACCTATAAATACAACTTAATTCGTGGAAAAACGTAACACTTCAAATACATACGTACCCTAGCCGTCCAGAGACCTCTAAGAACCTGTTCCAAGTTCATAGATCGCACTAGATCGATTACCAATCGTTCTTAACGTTTAGATTCAATCTACAATTGTTTCTATGTGCGTTCTCACTGATTGGATTGCCAATCAAATAAGATTCCTCACTATTTGATTCGGTATACACGTATATCAGTTAGTACATCGTCCAGTACACGATCCTAATAGTTCCTTCATGGTGAAATCCGTTAAACAGGGTACATCCGTCAACCGGAAGGATTTGAATAACTTTATCATCGGGATAGAGTTTATAAACTGGACAAGGCTCTTTACGGGCTTCATCAAGCCCCTCAAGCTTGGTATGAGAAACTCTCTACTCATCTTCTTAAACATGGTTTCGCATAGGGGTTATTGACTTCACGTTGTTCATAAAAAAAGATGGTGATTTACTACTAGTATAGATATATGTGGACGACATAATATTCGGTTCCAAAACTAAAGCATTGTGTAACGAATTCGAATCCGTGATGAAATCTGAGTTTGAGATGAGTGCCATGGGAGAGATGAAGTTCTTTCTTGGATTACAGGTGGATTAGACACCAAATGGAATCTCCCTACATCAGTCCAAATATGTAGGAGATATCCTTAGTCGGATTGACATTGAGAATGCAACTGTTGCTCGGACTCCACTTGCCACGAACCATAATGTGGCACCCGACGAAAATAGTGATCTGGTAGATGCCACTATGTACCAAGGAATGATTGGATCTCTGATGTACGTCATATCTTCTCGTCCTAATATTATATATGCCACGTGTCTCTGTTCCATATATCAGGCAAAACCAAAAGTGATTCATCTAATTGGGGTAAAAAGGATCTTTCTTTATCTAAAGGGTACTCCAACACTCGGGTTGTGGTATCCACATGATGATGACTTTGAGCTTATAGCGTATAGTAACTCAGACTATGGTGGTTGCAAGATCAATTACAGATGAACATCAATGGGATGTCAATTCTTTGGAAGACGATTAGTCACCTGGCAATGTAAGAAGCAAACATTTGTTGCTCTATTAACATGTGAAGCTGAATATGTTGCTGCAACATGTTGTTGTTCACAAATCATTTGGATTCAACAACAAATGCGAGACTACAGTTTGCAATTTTCTAACACCCATATCTTTAATGATAATTCTGTTGCAATAGTTGTCACTAATAATTCAGTCCAACACACAAAAACTAAACACATTAGCATTATATATGACTTTATACATGACTGTTTTGAAAAGCAACTAATCGATGTTGTTAAAATTAATACGGATTTTCAATGCGCTGATCTCTACACAAAAGCTTTTGAAAAACCTTGGTTTTTATATATTTTGAAGGTCAATGACATGAAAAAGAAAAGTGATGTGATTCTAGAAGAATCGAGTTCGTAGTCCGACAAGTTTTTTTCTTATTTTTTAATTTTATTTTCCTATCTTTCAAAATCCAAAAACACAAAAAAATTTCGGTTTTCGAATTTTAGGGGGAGAATAGTTTAGTTTCAGTATTTAAATTAATTTTAGTACTTAATTACTTAAAAAAAACAAGAGCGTGGAGATAAGCTAAAACCAAAGAAATCAAATCTGTGATATTGACTAAATAATTATGGAAAATGATAGTATACACGGAACTAACTGTTTGGGACATCAAAAGAATTGAAATGATCAAAATGCAAGATTCAAATTACAAGTCTGAGAATTCAAATTACAAGTCTGAGAAGTCTAAGCAGAATAAAGGAAAAATGATAGTAAACTAGTCTGCTTTTGAGGTAACATAGAGAAAGTAGGCCTAGGGGTTGCTAGTTCATTATATGATGTGTCGGTAGATTCAACACAATAGACAAGTAGACTTCATTGGTGAATCAAATTCAAACTAATTTGTTCAACTCGCTGTGGGTTCTCATCTTATCCCTGGTTAACACAATCAACACATTTCCAATAAGTGGTGATGAGCAAAATAAACGCCACAAATGTGTGCGGATGACCATAAAAATGAGCAAAGCACATGGAAAAGCTGTTAAGTGAAATCAAGCTAATGACTAATGTTGTTGGTGCATTATATGCAAAAGAAAAATTAGTCTAACAAGAAGATAGGTTGTGCGCCTCTCTAATCAGAGCTTATATGGACTAGGAAGAAAAGAAGGATCGCCCAGAACTCAATGGCAGTGACCTCAGGATAGGGATAACCTAAATATTCTAGATTTTATTGTTGTGTGCGCCTCTCTGTTGTGCGATGGTACTGACCTGAGGCTTGGCATCTCTTTGAAAGCTCTTAGAATAGTTTCTTCTTGTCAAATATCTGTAGACCGCTCAAAAATCTCCTGAGAAATATTGATTACCATATAAATGTGGGATCCACAAACACTTGTAGAAATAATAAAACCTAACTCATCATTAATGTGAGTTAAAAATCTGTGTATGGATTTAAGTGGACAAATACACTGACAATCATCGTGGTGGTAAATATCAACAGTCAAAATCATTGTGTGCATCTTATAGCTCTAGTATGATTTTTTGAAAGTGCTATTGACTCTCAGAAAAATAAGAATCTAGAATTCAAATACATATAAAAGTGTCCCAAATGATTATGATATCTGTATGATTCCACATGAATCTTTCTAGAAATGATAAAAATAAATTAAAGTTGTTCTGCTCAGGAAGTAAAATCGGTTAGATGATTTCTAAAAGGTTTCAATCCACCTCAAACCAAAAACACAAAAATATGTCTTGTTTTTCTTTAATTCAAGTTGCTTTCTGTTTTCGTTATCTTCTTTGCGTCAATGTGGGACTATCTATAGATGAACTCTATGAATCAAAAATTAAAAGGATCACATTTGAGGTGATCAAATGATTTTCTGTTAAAAAGGTCATGTCTGAGAGTGTATAGAAATGTATGAAGTCAAACTCATAAGTATGAACCAATCGCACGATTGAATAATAAGTATGACCTAATCGCACGATTGAACCATAAGTATGAGCCAACATGATTGGACCATAAGTATGAGTCAATCACACGATTGGACCATGATTAAGGGTCAACTATGCGAATGGATCATAAGAATGAACCAATCGTACAAATGGATGAAGGAGTCTGAGTCAGTCGCACGACTAAACACCAGTCGCACGAATGAATCATGCGTCCGTCCAGTCGCACGACGGAAACTTAAAACAGTATAAAAAGGGAGGTCAATCGGTCGTATTCCTTACCCCCTTTAAAACACTCAAAAACCGCCTAATACACATACACTCTACCCAAATTTTCGGTTATTGTAATTCTTCTCCGATTGTGATACTAACCAATTTTCTATTCATCTCTCGTACTTTGAAACTAAAATCTGATAAAATGAATGGATTAATCGAACCCACAATGACCGAAAATGATTAGATCACTTAAATGGACATTAACGTTGATTTAAAAGACACTAAGTCCTATTTCGAGTCCCTACAAACCTATTGAATCTGAACATGAAGTGTAATGCAAAGTCTTGACAAAGATTCAAATTTATGGTGTTGAATAAAGCAAGATGCGAATAGACACGCCATATGAACCTCAGTCGCACGATTGAGCCAGGTGCATGATTCAATCGTATGAGTGAATCAATCGATGACTCAGTCACACGACTAACTCAACCGCATGGCATAGCATACAACTGATCTTAGTCGTAGGCTCAATCTTACGACTGAACTCAGTCGTATGGTTCAATCGCACGATTGAACCAATTGATCAAAATCAGCTAGAATTCAACTGTTATCTCTTATGAACAAATCTAATGTATATGTTTCTTATGTTGTAGCAATGTGGCTGGGAGATGGAATATGAGCACTAAGCAAAAAATTTGTGGTCATCTAGATGCTACATCTCGGAACGCTTCTATATTCACCGGGATTATCGCCTTCCTGCGTAGATCGAGGATCTACAAGGCCATTTCTACTCCATGCACACCATATCGATATATTCAGCAGGTTTCTAGGAAAGTGTCATAATTGAGCGGTCGGTTGAGCCCCACTGTATCCAGAGCTCTATCTTTGGACAAGACATTGAGATTCGTGAAGACGACCTAAGTAGAGTCTTGGATTTGGGGGAAGATGGAGCCCATCCAACCTAGCTGCATCCTTGACTCTTCTTGGTTGCTTTCTAAGGATCAAGTACAATGGTGACATCAATGTCGGTGTACTAAACAAGAGCAATATGTGCCCCCAGTTCAAGTATCTGGCACATTTGAACCTGAAGTGTATAGCCTCCAAACATGGAGGATTCGATGAGATGTACGACCAAATCCAGAATGCATATGTGGCACTGGTAATGAACCACCCGTTCAGTTTCCCATGCATGATCTTCTAGTACCTGATAGAGAACATCGAGGCCAAAGGCAAGGAAGGCTTCTGCATGTATCTAAGATTCTTGCAAATGATCATCAACGAGAAGCTTCCTTTGATGCCTAAGGAGAAAGATGATGTTGTTATGTTAGAGGTGATGAATGACACAACTCTAGGTAGGATGAAGGTGTACCGGGGGAAGCAGGTGAAGCCCCCGGTCAGAAGACTGTTTGGCCATCTGGCCTACGAGGATTACGTGGCGCCCTCTCGTAGGAAGTGGCTTCATGATGACAGTCACATAGACGTTGAGCCCATAGTGGTTCCAACTGATGAAGATTATGATGATGATGATGACCTTGATGATGGTCAAGGTTATGGAGATGCTAGCCCCAGTCAATCACGGGCCACCGACAAGTCTACTATATCTCCACCACCTCCACACAGTACATCAGCTGCACCTAGTGGATCTAAGGAGGCTGCTTTCCACCAGGATTTCTTGTTAGATAAAGAACATGGTTCTGATGATTAGCCTCTCACCAGAAGAGTCGTGAGCCGGGTTGTGGCCACATAGAAGAGGAAATAGGTGGTTGGTGGATGCAAAGCTGGGTCTAAGGGTGGTGATACTGATGTTACAGATCCAACATAGACACCCGACCAACCGATCAGCTTAGGGGGAGCCGCGATAGCCAAGGGTTCTAGGAAGAAGAGGATGGCCCATCCTTATGGCAAGAAGGCTAAGAGACAGAGGATTACCTTGATCAGTTATGCCACCACCACAACCACTACCACCACATAGCCACAGCCACTACCACCACCACTCTTACCTACACTGCCACCTCTACTGCCACTGACACTCCCACCACCACTCATACATTCACACCTTCCTCACCCATAATACCCAAATAACTCCCACCACAATCCACTTCCATTCCTACTCCCATCTACACCACATCCACCATTACACCCACTACTCACCAAGCTGGCACATCCACCAAATTCCCACCTACACAGGGCTCTACTCTACCCATTGTGGGCTAGAAGAATAGTTAGCTAGCCTAAACAGACTGGTGCTCAAGCTGCTAGCGATAGATGATCTGAGAGCCAACCAGATGACTTAGCTGATGGCGGTCAATAACACCCACGGCAAGCAGATTGCTCAACTTACTAAGAAGAACACTGCACATGAGAGAGTGTTAGTTTGATCTCACCATGAACTGAAGGCTCAAAATGAACTTCTGATGACATCTGCCAAACGGATAGAGGGGTTAGAGAAACAGAACAAGAAGCTAATGTTGAGATTGAAGGGAACAAAGGGTCAGCCCTGAAGATTAAAGTTGATGAAGATGATGGTGAAGATGATGAGGATGAGTTGACAGATGATGAGTAAGAAGAAGAAGATGATGACGAGGAAGCTAGACCAAGTGGAAAGGGAAAGGAGATGATAAGGATGAGGAGGATGATCAAGAAGGTGATGCATGTGCATCAACTTTAACTCAATTAGCACATGAGAGGCGCTCCAAAAGAGCCGCATCCTCCGCAGCTCCAGCTGAAGAGACACATGATCAGGGCAAAAGCGAAGCTCCACAAGCTTATGATTATGATGTTCTTTCCATTCAACAAGTCAAGACCCAACTAACTATGATTCTTGACTTGCAAGGGATTTTAAGAAGGTCTGTGAGCTACACTCCAGAGGAAGGAGAAATCATTCTTGATATGACCAATGAGTAGCTCTCTGATATGTTTAGACTAAATCCAGACGAGCTTGTCAAAGATGCTCCGGAAGTAAATGTTTTGAGTGACGAGGAGCTACAAGGGGTGGATGAGATTGAGATTGAAGATGTCAAATCTAAATACTATCCACAATACACTGACCCTGAGGGAAAAGTTGTCCCAGACTTGGGTGAAACTTTTGGCAGTGATACTTTTGTAAAGCTTGATAAGATAGAGAAAGAGAAAACAAAGAATGAAAGTAAAGACCAAGCTACAGATGCTAATGTTAATATAAAGAAGGCTGAATAGGCAGCTTGTTTATCAGAGATAAAAGCCTAACATGCACCTCTAAAGCTGAATGCCTTCACCAAACATTACTAAGTAAAATGCATGAGAAAGTGTCAGGCAAGATCATCAATTAGGCCTATTTTGAAGATCTGGATGTATATGTTGTTAAACGAGAGAAGGGGATTGAGTACTTCAGATATCCATATGATTTGAAGACTTTTCATTGTTTTGAGCTAAACAAATTGGCCTATTTAGATCTTTTGTATGCCAACCCGAGGAAGATGTCAGGATGGTTGAGAAATCATTGAAGAAAGAATACCACACCAGATGGGTAAACTTCAGACCTCAACAACCTAAGCGGTTCATTCATAAGACCGAAGTTGATCCTATATCTAGAAGGCCTAAGGTGGTGTTGAAGTGGAGTCGCCCACGCACAATGTCTAAGACTCAGTTACAGGAGATGCCTCAGGACTTCACTACACTTCAAATGGTGGTATTATGACTGGAAGACGGGGGAAGCGGTCATTGTTCTGAACAAAGAAGGTAAGATCGAGACTATCAGGGTATTTGACCTAATGTGGCTTACAAACTTGTCTGCTGAAGATGTTTACACTCTATACAAGTGGCCAATGTTCTATGACACGCAAGATATTGTACAAGCACTATAATTCCAACATGTTATATGGCTTTTCTTCGCGTTTGAGATCCATGCGGGAGTCACCAAATAAGAGAAGTACAAGAAATTCCAAGAGCATGTGAAAAATGTTAGAAAATAGGATAAACTAGGTCCAAGGGGGAGTTTGTTGATACATCATGTTTCTAGTTTATGTTCTTAAATGTAAAAGTCTTTCATTTCTTACACATATGTAAGGTGATTACTTAATGAAATATTATATGCATCTTGATGTTTATTTGTCTTTGAGTATTTCATATTATTATTTTATTTAGTATAATTCATATGTATGAACATCATATATAGGTTTGAGGTTGTTGTACATAGTTTCAAGTCAATAATGATTGAGAAATGTGTTCAACTTAATCATGTGGTTATTTATGCTAATGGACCATACATATGGACCATACGCACGAATGAATCATACTTATCGACCAGTCGCACGACAAAACCAGGAGACTGAATCAGTCGTATGACTTAGACATAAGATTGATTCAGTCGCACGACTGAACCATCAGTTCCGCGTAGGAATCAACCGTGTGAGTCTATCGCACGATTGGACCATGCTAAAGGTTTAGTCGTATGAATGACAACTAAAAACCTATAAATACCACATAATTCGTGGAAAAACGGGAGACTTTGAATATTTACAAACCCTAGCCGTCTAGATCGTCCTAAATAGCCTATCCTTGTTCATAGTTCATTCCTGATCGATTTCTAATTAATTCTTAACGTTTGTTTCATCGTTAGATCTATCAGGTTGTCATTCTTACTGATTGGATCGCCAATCAAATATAATTCCACACTATCTGATCTGGTCTCACGCAAAATCCATTAGTACTACGTTCGAAAATGGTCCTAACATTGTGGACCATACACACGAATGTATCATACTTATGGACTAGTTGCACGACTAAACCAGGAGACTGGATTAGTCGTATGACTGAGACAAAAGGTTGATTCATTCGCACTACTAACCTTGCGTATGAATCAATCGCATGAGTCAGTCGCACGATTGAAGAATGCTAATGGTTTAGTCATACGGATGAAACTGAAAACCTATAAATACCTCATAATTCGTGGAAAAAATAGAGACTTGGAATATTCACAAACCCTAGCCATCCAGAGCGCCCTATGTTGGCTATCAAGCTTCATTCTTCGTTCCTAATCGATTTCTACTCAATTATTAATGTTCGTTTCATCGTTAGATCGATTAGGTAGTCGTTCTTAGTGATTGGATTGACAATCAAATAGGATTCTGCACTATTTGATCTGGTCTTACGCAGAATCCATTAGTACTCTGTATGAAAACGGTCCTATCAAGTGGTATCAGAGCTTTGGCTCGTGATTTTGCGTGGATTCAATTGGTTTTGGTGTTAAAACCAACGTTATGAATCAAAAGAGTCGCCTTTTTTCTTCAAAAAGTGTTTTTGACGATTGCATGTGTTAAAGTTTCGATTGTTCATCAAACGACAAAATAGGGTTTTTGGAAAATTCGTATTTTGTGTCAAAGTGTTCAAATATTCGATTTTTCAAACACGACAGCCTTCAGTCGCATGATTAGACCATTTGTACGACTGAACCCATTCATATACTCCCATTCGTATGACTGAACTCAGTCATATCTCTCATTCGCACCGCTAAGCAACTCCAGTCAGTTGATTACAATCGCCCTGCTCATTCGCACGACTAAATCCAATTGACCGATTGAATTCATTCTTATCTTTTATTCGCACGAGTGACCCATTCGCATAGCTCATTCGCACAAGTGAATCTATTTTGTTCTAAGTTTACCAAGTTTAAAGCAAAGGAAGACTAGTTTACTGCATTCACTATCGGAAAGGACTCGCTTATCCAGAACCTTCTGCTTCTGGAGAATGGGATCGGAAACCACAACAAACCGCCAAATTTGTTAACTTTGGATGAATACCCATAGTGGAAACTGTGGTTTGAAATCTAATTGAATGGAGTTGACCCAAATCTTTGGACATCCATGGAGACTGGTTACACAGTACCAGTTAGTGTTAATGGAGTTAAATTGAATTTGGGAGGAATGAATGAATCCAAGAAGACTCCGCGTAATGCTAAAAAGAAAGCATATGCCTTGTTTACTAAGTCTATACCTAAGGACATATTTCATCAGTCCTTTGAGAACAAGCAGTCTAAGAAATTATAGGAGGCCTTTCAAAAGAGATACGAAGGAAATACAACTCTGAAATCACTGAAGGCAAAAGCTCTTAAGAAGGAATTTGACAATTTCTCTCCGATTGGGAATGAGAGCTTGGATGGTATCATTGATCGATTCTATCATCTGATAAGTGAGTTGCACACTCAGGGTGTGACCACATCCATTGAAGATAAAGTCTCTAGTTTTGCTAATGGTCTGCCTGACAAATAGTATATATTTATGTCTAATCTGAGACAAAACGACACTCTTGCCACTTTAGACATAAATGATTTCATTTTGAAGTTAAGGGAGGAAGAACTACTTACGAAATAAAAGTCAAAAAAAGGATCCTATGCTTAGAATCCTGCACTATATAATTCATTTCCAACACCGAATACTTCAGGCGCACGGCTACAAACAATGTTTGTGTCTAGGTCTTCTACTCCTTCCCAAAGCGGTGCATCAGGAACCGTAATGTCAAGGTCATCTGGAACCCAATACATAGTTCCTGAGGCAAATACTACCAAGTTGAAGACCAATAATCTCTGAAATGTCGTTGTGGAAGTTGCTAAAGAGCACATGGACCTTCTAGTTGCTGTTGTTCAATCTTATGATGGATTAGTTTCTGGTAAGATTGGAAATTGTCATATTGTGGACGAGGACTACGAGCAAGTTGATGAAACTGAGCTAGAATGCATGGATATAATGTGGGCCTTGGCTAGTGCTGTTAGAAGAGCCAAGAAGCTTGTTAAAAAGACGGGGCAAAATTTGGTTGCAACTAAAGGTACGGCATTTGGATTTGATAAAACCAAAGTCATGTGTTTCAATTGTGGTGAAAAGGGGCACTTCAACCATGAGTGCGTAAAGCCAAAGAAGACTGGAAATGGAAATCCTTTTCCTACATTCAACTAACAAGACAAGGACAAGATTGGAGCTTCCTCTTCAAGTAAAGAGTCTAAGGCTTTGGTTGCTCAAGGTAATGAAGGACAAGACTAGTCCTTCCGATTTGTTTCTAAGGGTGAATCAAACATTTCTTTAGTTGACACATTGGATGATGGATCTGCAAGTGAAGGACACATCATAGCGTAGCATACACTATTAGTATCGAAGAAGCTATGGATGTCGTTGATGATTTGGTTGAAGAAAAGCTTAGTGATACAAACATAGAATCTCCAGTCAACGAAGAGTTTCACATTGCTTTGATGGCTGATTCGTCTGGTTCTACACAGGTATATTCTAAAGACGAATTATTTGAAAAACATGCATGTACTGAGTGTGATAAATTTAGGGAAATCAGTAATTTAAAATTTGCTAGGTTATTAGAACATAATGATAATCTAGTAAATAATTTACAACTCTGCACTGAAGCAAATCGTGTTTTAAAACAAAATGAGTGCAGCTTTAAAGAAAAGATAGAATTTTTGATGAAACAACTAAGGGAAACCGAGGTTGTTGCCTTAAATCAATCAAATGAAAACAAGTTCTATTTAACTTCTTTTGAGGAAACTAGAAAGGAAAAAAGCAGTTTTTCTAGTCGAAGTTGAATCATTAAAACAAAAACTGCACAGTTTGGCAAGTTCTTCTCACATAGTTCAGAAACTAGTGAAAGAACGGAATGACGCGGAAGGTTTGGGTTGCAAGGTAGTACTGCCACCACATGCAATCCTTTTGAACACTAAATGTAGACCAATTTATAATAGTAAAGGATTATGTGTGTCTACTCCTCCAGTCAGTGATCCAGATTCTGTAGGATTCTATATGCCCAGGACACGTAGAATATTGATGCGGTTAGTACGTTATGATCCAAGTCGGGATATACCCAACAACAAGCTTAGCAAACACCAATTAATATTTAATTGATGATATGATCATGCAATTAAATATTTACACCAACTTAGAAAATGGGTTTTCTAAATAAGTTGCATATGAGAAGGAACAACTTATAAGAATATTTTGTTCAATAATAT
>BJCM01076034.1:0-11282 GCA_018326385.1 Flaveria bidentis
CATACAAACACATATAAGCATAAACCCGAGGACATAACCGGTCAAGAACACCATAAAAGCATGAATTCTTACCTTGAATTCGAATTCTTTCTTTTTGTTATTCTTCAAACCCGAGCTCTGCTATTTCTCTCTCTAAAATCCGAACTCAGAAGTAAAATGTGGCATGGCATGGGCGGCCATGCTACCTTTTACACCCATTTTTCAAACATTTTGTCCTTTTGGACACTTTTTACCCCTAGACTTGGGTTTTATTTCCTTTCCTTCTTTTCTTTCACCTTATTCACTCTTTCCTTGACTTTAAAATAACCGGGTGTTACAATAAGAGTAATGGCAAAGACCATAGATGGCCTTATTGAGTTTTCCAAGATGTGTCAGGAAGGAAAGGACTAATAAATTTAGGAGTTTTGCCATATACATGTCTTAGGTTAAGGTGCCTTGAAGAAATGCATTGTTAACGTCAAGTTGGCGAGGACTCAAAATATTATAAGATCAAAAGAGAGAATAAGACAAAGGGTGGTGGGTTTAACAACTGGACTAAAGGTTTTCACAAATTTGATTTTCACACTTTAATGAAAGCCATTAGCAACAAGGTGTGCTTTGAGATGTGTAATTGATTCATCTGGTTTGATTTTGTTTGAAAGACCCACATGTTTCCAACAATATTTAAGTCTGATATGGGATATACAAGAGTCCATGTTTAATTGTTTTCTAAGGTGTTAAACTCTTGAGTCATGGTTTCACGCCATGAAGGATGTTTTAAGGCTAGGTAATGAGAGATGGTGATGTTTGGTTGTGAAGGGTTGGTTAGGTCTGATGTTCACGGTTGTTATTAGGGAGGTGGGAAATATAGGTTGGGTAATAGAAGGTAGTATTGTTATTATATAGGATGGGGTAAAGTTTGGGTGAGTTATCGATGGGTTGGTGTTTATGATGGTAGATATTTTGAGATGGTCAGAAGGTGAGGAGGCTATATTAGATGGAGTTAGGATGTTGGTACTTTGTTAACCTATGGTAGATAAAATAGGAATGGTTATGGGGACCAAGTAATGGGGTTTAAATATGAGGGTTTGGTCTTATTTGAGATGGTTTGATAAGAAAATTCTTGTTCAACAAAGTAAACATGTCTAGAAGTGTAGATTTTATCTGTGAGAGAGTCAAGTGCATGGTAAGAACTTTAAGATGATAATAACTAACAAAGATATATGGTTTGAATTATAGTTGTAGTTTACGTGGTAAGTAGAGATGAAGTCAGGGATAGCAAGGCAACCAAAACTTCTTAGTTTACTATAGTTTGGGTATATGTTTAATAAATGGTAGTATTGAAAGGTGTTTTGAAGAGTTGGTGTACAAAGACTGTTTATGAGGTAGGCAGTGATGGTAAGGGAAAATAGCCAATAGTGATGAGGTAATATAGCATGTGATAGAAAAGAAAGACCAGTCTTGACTATTTGACAATGTTTATGCTCGACACAACTATGTTTGGATATGTGAGGAGGAGAAGTGAGGTGTGTTACTCCTCTTGATTGAAAGTGAGATGCAACAAGTTTTATGTAATCTCCTCCGTTGTCAGAGAAGAGTTATGTGAAAATAATTTTCACATTAATTTTGAAAACGAATAAAGGTAGAGAGGTAGTCAGATTTATTTTTAAGCAGTTTAAACCATATATATTTAGTGTAATGGTTGACGAAAGTGATGTAATATTTTTTTGAATCCATCAAACTAGGTAATTGGAGATGACCATACATCAAAAATATTAAGTCTATGGATGCTTTAAAAGACAAAGTTGATTGATAAAAAGGTAGTTTGTGGCTCTTGTATATATGAAAAGTGTTACAATTATTGCTAGAATTGAAAGTACAAGAAATAAAAGAAGATAAAAATTGTATGGTTTTGTTATTTGGATTACTTAAATGATTGATAGTTGGAAGATGTGAGAAGCGCGAAGAGAGAATTTCATAGATCGTGTTAGTTTCCTTTCCTTTTAGGAGGGGGTTTTGGAACTATAATTCTTGATGACAAAGCCAAAATCATGAAATTTGATTATATTGTTATTATCTTGATATAAAGAATTTATAGAAACAATATTTCAAGAAAGAAAGGGAACACAAAGAACTTGTTATTATCTTGGCACACTTAGTATGTGTTTAATAAATCTTCATGAATTTGATCACATTGATTATCTACGCTTTAAAAGCAAGATTCTTGTGACTTTCATACATGTTTTCATCATGATTTTTAAAAAATCACATCAAGATGTGAAAGAAATTATTGAATTTTTTTATATGTAAAAACACACACTAGTGTGTGTTCTTGATGTTATTGGTATTTTGATGATGAAGAAGATTATTTTGTATATGAAACTTCAACTTGAGTTATGTATATATAACATGTCATCTTGTTTTCTTGAATTGAAATTTGTAAATGGAAAAACGTATATGTAAATGGGTCAATGAAGGGGATAACAACAACATGATAAGTTACATATGTAAACTACAGGTTATGTAGTTGATCTGTGTTACATATATGTATCTTAAATTGTTACATATAATTGTTACATATATGTAAGTTGTATGAAATACAATATACATGTAACAAAGTAATGACTGTGAATCCAAGGATTGCAATCAGGAATTATCAGTGTTAATTTTTGAGTCAAGTCAATGTTTGCGGAATCAACATTAACTTTGTTTAATTGTTTAATAAATTAAATATCAACAATAATGATCAATGATAAAGACGAACACAATAAGAAGAAGACAATTAATAATCAAACAAAATAAAATATTTAAATCAAATGTATTTCATTAAACATGTTAATGATTATAGATGAATAAACAATAAATGAAATAAAATTGGTTTGAATGTATTGATGTTGATGTGACAGCTACTAGGGTTTGTGTTTGTGTGATTTGATTTTTGGTAGTTTGTGATCGTGTGCTTTGTTGTCGTCGCCGTATTTTTGATGTGAAACCTAGGATCCATATTTATAGGCACGTGTGTTTCTATTAAAGAAACACCGAATCTCTTGGGATTCGACATCTATCATGTTGGTGTGTTGAATTGTAACACTTGTATTATTATTTACAAGTGTTTAGACTCTGCAGAAATATCGTCTTCCGTAGATGTTTGTTCTTCCGGAGTCTTGTTCTTCCGAAGGTACTTTGGTTTTTCCGAAGGTATCTTGATCTTCTGTAGGAGTCTTCATTTGAAGTCTGATTCACTTGCACTCCAGGTGATTGTTCATCCGCATAAGATCTTCGGATGTTAGTTACTTGTATGAAACATATCTACGGAAGAATAAAATGTTCATCCGTAGATGTTTCTTACACTTAGTCAATTTCAATAATTGATCATGTATTATTTTTGTACCTGCAATCATACACAGATCAATACACATATGGGTTAACCTATATATAATGCATACATCATAATAATGAATTATAATTGTTCATTACAAATATTGATTAAAGTTTTAAGCCTATACAAAATGATCTAGTCCTATAGCTTCTAGATCTAACAATGACTATAGTTTACATTATAGGGTTTAAATTATGACTATAGTTTACATTATAGGGTTTAATGTAAGACTGATGCACCTAAAACATCATAAGTCTCTCCTGCATGCATGCACTTAAGTGTAGAGTAGAAATGCTTTGGAAGTTTTACACCCTGCATCAGAATTATTTCAAGTGTAAAATCTTCCAAAGCCAAGACCAACATCTTCTGAAGCCAAAAGTAAAGTCTTCCGCAGCTTCAAAGACAAAGTCTTCCGAAGCCAAGAAGTGAAGAATCAAATCCTGCATAATTCAAATAACCAGAGTTAAATGACTTTATTAAAGCATCTATATCAAATAGCCATGATGATCCTTTAATTGATTTAGTAAATACAAATTCATCAAAACATACATTAGGAGTATCTTCCATAATGTTATGTTGTGGAATGTAGATCATGTAAGATTTAGATGTTAAAGAATATCCAACAAAAAACCATCATAGGCCTTTTCTGAAAATTTTCCCAATTGTTCTTTTATGTTTAAAACAGATACGTGACACCCAAAAGCTCTAAGATATCCTATATATGATTTTCTTTTAAATAAAAGCTCATAAGGTGTTTTGTTAAGTTCTTTGACAATTAATGTTCTATTTTGAACATTGCATGCTGTATTCACTACCTCAGCCCAAAAGGTAATAGGCAGTTGTGAATCAGCTAGCATTGTTATGGCTGCTTCAATAAGTGTTCTGTTTCTTCTTTTACCCACTCTATTCTACTGTGAAGTTCTTGGTGCACTGAATTGCATTGCAATACCTTTATTCCTGCAAAAGGAATCCAAGTTAATTTTAACAAATTCAGTCCCATTGTCACTCTTGAAAATTTTAACTTTTATATCAAGTTGATTCTCAATCTTGATGACAAAGTCCATTAATGCTTCTGATGTTTCACTCTTTTGTTTTAAGAAAAAGAACCAAGTGAATCTAGTGAAATCATCAACTATCACCAAACAATATTGTCTCTTTCCAATGCTTATCACATTGGTTGGACCAAACAAATCCATGTGAAGAAATTTGAGTGGTGTATTGTTTGTATTAATAGTTTTGGATTTATGAGACACTCTGTGTTGTTTTCTTTTATAACAAGGAGAACAATAGTTTGAACAATAAAACTCTTTCTTTGGCAATCCAATGACTAAGTCATTTTTCACCAATTTGTTCATGTTCTTCATGTTAGAATGGACAAGCCTTCTATGCCACAATTGAGATTCATCTTCTGATGACTTAGATAGGAGGCATGTCTCATGTGTTGTGATAGAGGTGTTGTTCATATCCAAAACATATGTGTTTCCTTTTCTTGAAGCTTTAAGAAGGACCCAATCTTCTGGAATAGAAAAACTTGGCTTAAGAATGTAACAGTTAGTGTTATCAAATAATATAGTATAATTTTGATCACAAATTTGAGACACACTCAATAAATTATATTGTAAGTTTTCACAAGATTTTACTTTCTCAAATTTAAGCACACCATTAGTTACCATTCCTTCACCAACAATTTTACCTCCCTTCTTATCCCCACCAAATGCCACATATGAAGCATTTTTATGTTTGAAGTCACTGAGAAGTGAACAGCTTCCTGTCATATGTCTGGAATAACCACTGTCAACATAGCACTTGTTGTCAGTTATCCAAGATTGTTCCTGCACACAGAAAGAAATTAGTTAGAATTGACAACCCAAGCCTGAATGATCTTGGGTTTTGCCAATAATATCTAAAATTGTTACTCCTTAATGAATATGTCTTGAAGTTTAAGTTTTAGTTTTGTTTGATTCATTCTAAGTTGTTGCAGGTCAGGATGATTCTGTTGAAGATAATGTTGATGAACTATGTCCTAGTTTATCAATCTCTTCATTATTCACCTTAATTTTGTTGAATTGATGCTTTGATTTTGATGATGATTCTTGATTGTTAAAAGTATCAATATCTTTTGATTTTAAATAAGGTACATGAGTTCCCTTTTCAAAATTATCACACAAAGCATCATCAACATTTGTTTCCTTTGCAGTCAAATCCACCCGTTTATGAGGTGTTTTTGATTGCTGGAATGTTGTTCTTTTCTTCACAGGTTGAACATCAGTGGATGTTTTCTCCTTTGGATTTTGCTTTTGTTTTTGTTAGGACTTCTAAAATTTTGAATCCTTTTCACAATCAGTGGATTAAGTGTCTGATTCAGCTTTATCTGATGGTCTCTTCTTTGAGCTCTTTGTCTTGTTTTTTTTGTTGAAATAACATTCCTGAGTTGAATGGTTATTTTTGTTACAAATAGAACAATGTTTTTTGAAGTAACAGTCAGACATGTGATTTTTCATGTTGCAAATAAAACAATAACTACTGAAGTAACACTCATCAGTATTATGGTTCTTCATGTCACACCATTTGCAATACATCTCCTCTGATTCTTTGTCAAAATTAGTTACTGTCTTCTTATTTGTCAACTTCTGGGACTTAGCCTCCTTTCTCAGTTTTGAAGTTGATTTTTTTATTGTTGACTTGGCCTTCTGTAGATCATCTTTTGAAACAGTATGAACTTCTATTGAAGGTTTCTTCTTCCGCAGATGTTATACTGAAGAAGGTTTCTTCTTCCTATAAAGATGAGCTGATAGCTTCTTTTTTGCTTTTTCCATAGATGTTTTGTGTACTTCCTCAATAGAAGCACAATTTCAATTTCTTCATGTGAAAGTTTTTGTTGTTGATGTAGTTCTTGAAGACCTTCATTTAGCTGAGTTATTCTCTTGCAAATAGTCTTTAGCATGTTTCTTTGTTTTGGAGGATATTGCAACTTTGTTTCTTCAAGCATTTTTGGAATGTTTGTTTAAAAAAATATTCTTACCCTTGTTTAGTAGAGCATCATCATGTTTATCAGAATCATCCAAGTCATCACATTCATCAAAGTCAAGTTCTGAATCCTTTTGATTGATCTTTTCTGACTCAAAAGATTTAGTTTCATTCACCTTAGTATTATTGTGAAGATCTTGTTGCTTAGAATTTGATTCAGACTTGGTGCTTGGCACAAAATGATTTGACAAGTTATTTGTTATTGATTCAGGAAAAGGTGTGTAATTATTGTTTATAGGAGGTGCCACAATATTATATCCCAACCCATACCTGTTCTTAGACTCAATATGAGAATTTAATAATTTCTCATACTGCTGAGATGAAAGTTGAAACTTCTGAAGTTTTACTTCAGTTGAAGCATGATCAACCATGGATTTAGTTAAGGAAGTGGTCAGATGCTCAACTTGTGCTTTTAACTTCCTCAACACATATTGATGAACATAACCTATCTCTTACCTCACTAGCCATGGGTGGAACTTTGTTTTCCATATGAGCCATTAAAGCTTGATTTTCTTCCAAAACTTCGTTCTCATACATACTCTAGTCACAAGTTCCATCTTGAAGGATGATCAGCCTAGTTTCTTTGCAGTTACTTGTTCTTGCTGATGTATGAGTGGCTAGTGGGGATGAGTTTGTAAGTTGTGGTTGCCTAAAGGGTCTTTGTGATGATGATGTTTGCTAAGACTGATGTTGTTGATGTTGTGCTGACTCAGGATTTGATTGTTGATTGTATTCTCTTGAAAATTGTCCATAGAGACTGCACTTGAAGCATCTCACCTTTGACTTATCAACACCAATCTTTGATGATTTACTTGCAGCAACCAAATTCTTATTTCTCCTCAGATATTGTTTGGCTCTATAAGCAATCATTGTCATTTGCCATTGTAGGTCAATCTCCTCTACTACATCTGGATGTAGTTCTATCAAGTCCTGCTAGCAAATGTTGGTAGAGGTTAATGAGCTTCCAAGGTAAACTTCGAAACTTGAGCTGAAAGCTACAAAAGCTACTTTTTGTTCTTTAGAGTCCAGAATAACAGTGATAAACTCTGTTTGATTGTTATTTGATGAAGACTTTGCTGATGATGTATCTTTTTGATCATTAGTTCTTCCTTTCTCTTTTCTTGACTTACTTTGAGAAGATTTCTTAGAAGGCTTTGATGCATAGAAACTTACTTCCTCTTCATCTTCACTCAAAGTACAAGAGTTATCACCAGCATTGTTGGAAAAAAAGGCACTTACTGCACTTTTTGTTTCTTTAAAGTGATATGGTGACACATGAGTTCTCATACTCTTGTTTCTTGATTTCTCATCCATTTCAAGAGCCTCAACTTTAGCTACTAGTGTATCTAAAATAGTTTCTTTGAGATCAATTTTGTTTTTGAACATGGACACAATTTGCTTCCAAATTTCTAGCAAAGTATGAAGCATCTTCTTGTTTAGTTCCTCATTAGTGTATTTCAACTCCAAGATATTCATCTCTGTAACCAGTTGCATAAATCTATGGAGTTTTTGAGGAATTTATTCACCCTCAATATGATGAAAGGTTTCATATTGTGACGAAAGGGTTTCCTTCCTAATGCTTTTGATTTCATCACTCCCTTTACAGAGTGTATGAAGAATCTTCCATAAGGAATTTGTTGTTTTGTAATTCTCACACCTGATTAATATTTCTTCAGGTAAAGCCATACTAAGTAAGCTGTATGCTTTAATATCAACTTTCACCTTCTTAACATCATTAGGTGACAGATCCTTTGTACTTATGGGTTGATTGTTGTCATTGTAATCCGACCTAAGAGTGGGTGGAATATAAGGACCTTTAGTTGTTAAAACCATAAGTCAAAATCTATATAATTAACATGATTCCTAAACTTGATTTTCAAGGATTTGAAGTCTGCTTTTGCTTCCAACTTTGGAGGTTGGTATGATGATCCACCAAAGTTACTCATGTTTTGTTAAGATCTAAGATTTTAACTATTATAGATTATCTTTAAAGAAATGAACTAATTAGTGACAATACTTAAATTATAATAACAAGCAATTGTGGTCACAAATCAGTTAATCCTTTCAATGATAATTATATATCAAATTAAGGATTTTGTCAATGTATTTGTTCAATTAAATAAGAACAATATATGAATGTTAATCAATAACCAAGATCTACTATTCAATTGATTTGAATATTGACCCAAGTTAATCAAGGAATGTAACAGTACTTGCTGAGAGACAATTCATTGTTTTGATTAAATCACACAAACGATTTGCTTAGAAACATTAAATCTGATCAGCAGAGACTGACATATCTATTGAAATCAGCAAACAATTAAATAAAATTAACACTGATAGATCAATTGATATAAATCAATAAGCACTTGGCTCTGATACCACCTATGAATCCAAGGATCACAATCAGGAAGTATCAGTGTTAATTTTTGAGTCAAGTCAATGTTTGCAGAATCAACATTAACTTTGTTTAACTGTTTAATAAATTCAATATCAATAATAATGATTAATGATAAAGACAAACACAATAAGAAGAACACAATTAATAATCAAACAAAATAAAATATTTAAATCAAATGTATTTCGATAAACACGTTAATGATTACAGATGAATAAACAATGAATGCAATAAATTTGGTTTGAATGTATTAATGTTGATGTGACGACTGCTAAGGTTTGTGTTTGTGTGATTTGATGTTTGGTAGTTTGTGATCGTGTGTCGCCTTGTTGTCGTCTCCGTGATTTTGATGTGAAACCTAGGATTCATATTTAAAGGCACGTGTGTTTCTGTTAAAGAAACACCGGATCTCTTGGGATTCGCACATCTGTCATGTTGAGTTGTTGACTAGTAACACTTGTATTATTGAATACAAGTGTATGGACTCTGCAGGAATATGGTCTTCCGTAGATGTTTGTTCTTCGGGAGTCTTGTTTTTCCGAAGGTACTTTGTTCTTCGTGTAACACCCAGTTATTTTTTAAAGTCAAAGAAAGAAGAATAAAATGAAGAAAAAGAAAGAAAAGATATTTTACCCAAGTTAAGGGGTAAAAAGGGTCAAAAGCACAAAACTTTGATAAAGTTGGTGAATAAAGGTGATGGTCGCCCACTCTTGCACATCACCTTTCTGCTTACGGATTCTAGAGAGAGAAAGTGCAAAGTTTTCGGGTTTTTAAGAAGAACAAGCTGAGAATTTGAATTCAAGGTAACAATACATGGTTTTATGGTGTTCTTATCTGGTTATGTCCTCGGGCGTATGTTTATGTGTGTTTGTGTGTGTTCGGGTGTATGTTTTAGTGGGTTTCTAGGTGGTTGAACTCAATTTCAAACGAGTTTGGAAGAAGCCATACTCAAGAGCTGCAAAGGTAAGTTCTAGGACCTTCTTTTACATGTTTTAACTGATTTTGGGGCTGGAAATGCATGGATGTATATTTTTTATTAACTGGGTTTTATACTCGTATGTTTGATGTGTGTATGATGATGTTATGGTGTGATTCTGGACCGTGTTCATGATTTGATGATGTTAAGGTTGTGTTCCTAAGGCTTAAAATGTAAAATTTAAGCTTAGAACATGAAAGATGGGAATTAGGGACTAAATCTGATGAATAGTGTGCCCTAGGCTGCTCATGCGCCCAAACAGTAGTTCACATGCCTAATTTTAGAGAAAACTACTTAAGTGTTGGCAAATGCGGATGAAAGTAAATGCGGATGAAAGTCAATGCGAATGAACATTGACTAAGTGTGGGAAATGCGGATGGGCATTGACTAAGTATTGGAAATGCGGATGAACATTGACTAAGTATGGGAAATGCGGATGAGTATTGGAGGAAATGCGGATTAAGTAAAAGAAATACGGATGAACTATAACAAATGTGATGAAGTAAAAGAAATGCGGATGAACTAAGACAAATGCGGATGAACTAAGACAAATGAGGATGAACAAAGGCAAATACGGATGAACGAAGACAAATGCGGATGGACACTTAGAATATTTCTGACCTTTTGAAGAAAAAGTGTAATTTAGGCTTTGACTTGGGAGGTTCCCGGGGGCTATGTAAGTTGACTTTTTGAGGTCATAGGTGTTATGTTGGGCATGTTATGATGTATGATGTGCATGATGTTATGCATGATGTGTATGATGTATGTTATATATGTATGATGTCCTGTATGTTAATGTTGACTGTTTATGTATATGTTCCTTGTTGTATGATTATTTTCCCATGGCTTTACATTGAATGTTAATGAATAATATGAAAGTATTACGTAACGTAAAGTGTAAGATAACGAAAAGATGAACGAAATGAAAAAATGCATGCATTAATGAATGAACGAACGAAAGAAAGGCTTGCAAGCAAATGTATGGAGGTTCACACTCAATGAAGGGTGTTAGCTCAACGGTGTGCGGGTTAGCTACCCCAGAAGGATGCACACCGGGGTCTTTCTTTGTGATTGACCAATTGTATAGAACCTTTGTCGCTTACCATAGATATTGTGGCCAGGCTGGTGTGCGCCATGACGGAGGTCTATGATAGACCTCAGCCCAGTAGCAGCTTTATGCATGACGGCAGGTATAGCACATGACAACGGTACACTTGCATTTACCCTAGGTACTATGGCCAGGCTGCTGTGCGCCATGACGGGGGGTCTATGATAGACCCCGGCCCAGTACCAGCTTTATGCATGACAGTAGGGTAAAGTTCATGGTTTTTGATGGAATGAAAGGAAGTAATGATGAACGTATGAATGAAAGTAACGAAAGTGAATGATAATGACGTACGATGAATGAACGAAAGTTAATGAACGAATGATGAAGATAATAATGATATTATCTATGTGTACGTATGATGTGTGATCACATGCTAAAGTAAAGAATGGTTCTAATGAAAGTAAAGTATGTTTTT
>BJCM01076048.1:0-18763 GCA_018326385.1 Flaveria bidentis
TTAAACAATGTCATACTAATTGTTTATGTGATCATTTATATTTATGCTTATGGCTATGTTGTCGTGAATATTGACTAAACGCGACACAAGTCTCCATTTGTGCTCGGGTGTCGTCATGACACGCTTGTCATCATATTTATTTTGCTTCTCTATTGTATACCATGTGTTATGATGATCCCGTCTCGTTACATTCCCGTGTTTCCGCTTTAGCGGGGGTGTGACAGATTAATCGCTAAATATGGAAAGTGCTTGTTCTTAGGTTATTTTAGGATCAGGAAATTGGTTTCATTGGTAGCTAGTAGGGGCAAATAATGGGTGAGGGGCAGATACAACCATGAATAATGTGTTGAAGCTTGGGGAAGCTTCAACGGGCCATCAGGTTGACTGATGAGAAGGCCGTTGCAACCATAATAATGTGGAAGATTACAAGAGGGTACATGTGTTCATAGAGGAGGACAGTTTGAAGATGATTAAGCCTCTAAGTCGGAGATTGTTGTGTTTGTGGAGTGTACCACTATAACCTTGAGAGGCTGGCAGTCAATATTAAAGATATCAAATCAAAAACCAAATACATTGTATAAAAGAGACGGTCTGAAATCAACAATTCAACAAACCAAATACTTCAAAGCTAATTAAATATTCATTACAACAATTAAATCAAAAGCAAAGTCTTGATCTTCAATTCACTCTTCATTAATTTTTCGGATTACCCTGATTACCTACAATTAAATAAGAATTCACCATAAAGAAAATATGAGTGAGCCAAGAGTTGCTCGGTGACGGAATGAAAAATAATAGTGATGATATAATGATAAAACGTATTATTAAACTTCTACACACGAAACTGATTCAAAACTGATCATATAATACTTAAATCTAAAATTGGATTGTAAGCATGTAATACTTATATTATATATTAAACTGAACATGTAATACTTAAAATGAACTAATCTACAGGACAAGTATACACAAATAAAATAAGTCGTGTAAAACAAGAAGTACCTAATGCCAAAACTAAATTGATAAGTACATAGATACCTAGACTATGCACCAATAAGATGGTGTGTGGGTGTACACACATGATTTCATCCCCTGGAACTGAACAAATCTGAACTGAAATACGATTGATCCATACGCCTCCCATATAAATATGGCCAAAGTACTATTGGAGTGCTAAATTGTTCACAGAGACACTGTGAGTTCTTTATAAACACCGTTGAAAAGTGTCCTGTCATTGACACCACAATGACATGTCAGACATGATCGGGTAATAGAGTAGTATAACTACCTAACATATAACGTATCAATATACTTCAAGTTATTATATATGGAAACATGTAAAAATGAGCACAAATTTATAAAAATCAATTGCATGCTACAAGTCTCAAAACGAGTAAGAGCAGAAGTAAATAAGTAATACCAGATGACTAGTTAATGAAAGAAGGCCAAACGGGTCATATCAACGGAAGTAACGACGAAATATAACAATAAAAGTACAAAAATATGTACTCCAAAGTAATGGAAAAACATGGTTTATAATACGATAGAAATGAACAAGAATCCGTACTTTAGTTAGGAAAGCAAAGCTAATCAATCCGAGTCACTCTTCACTATTGCATAAGCCCACTGTTTTATTACAGATTAATTTTAATGATAGGTTCAAATGGATCGATCTGCAATTGATATCAAGCAATTGAAAATCGTATGAACAATGTAATCAAACAAACAAATATCAAAAAAATTCATAGAGTTTTCATTGATATTAGATGGATTACAAAGTGCAAATTAAGAGAAAATATCTAAAGTCTACTTCTACACATACATAAGCAATCCTATTTATACTAATAATCAAGAAAATAAAAAGGAACATATATTTACACAATATGTCCCTACACTATGACAAAGACTAATATAAAGACTAAAATGCTAATCTTTTTAGGTTTCTAACAATACTCCGCCTAAGATTTGCATTTGTCTTTAGCAAAAATAGTCTTCAGGTTCTTCTTTTATCTTGAACATTGGTTTTTCTTTGTATAGCTCCAGTTCTTCAAGAGCTTTCTTGATTGATGACTTGAAATTTCTTGCTAGAATTCCTTGTCCTTTCTTGGACTTATTAGACATGGGTCCTACTTTCCTACCAGAGAAGCCATGAGCCCGAAGATAATCCTTCATCCAGGCCTTCTCTTCTTGGCAGCAATGACCCCAGCTTCTTCTTCCTTGCTCTTCTTCTCCCTCACTTCTCTTTTACAACTTTCTTACTCTCTTTCTCCAATTGATCTTGCTCTTTGTTGAAGAGCCATAGGATCGTGTCATTATCATGTGGAGATAGTTCCTGAAGAGAGAAACCCGTATAGATTAGGAAAGATATCCTTTCCCTCCTGAGCTGCAGATCAGCTTCCTTTTTCTTTTTTTCTCTTTCCTCCTCTAAGGCCAACCTTGTTGCTTCCTCCTTTCTTTCAATCTGCAGCATGGTTGCCTTTTCTAGCTCTACTAACTCCTCTAGTGGTAGTAGGAGTATATCTTCACTGACAGCTCCAAGCTTGATGAGCTTGTCAATGATCTCCACCCTCTTCTTGTTATTTACTGCCTTCTGGTTTGCTGCAGTTGCTTTGGTGCTGGCAGCTAGCAATTTCCCAGTTGGAAGTCTACCTTTTCTTTTATGTTTCTCAATCCTCTCCTCCTCCTGAAGCTCTTCCGCAGTCACTTCAGATGCCAGCTCTAGAATTCCATCTGTGATGATTAGATCCTCGGACAATGAGAACAAACTTTTCGCAGCTTCCATCTCAGCTTCAGAAGATTAAAATTGTTATTTCGAGGCTTTGACTTCAGCTTTGGAAGTTTGAGGGAATACACTATCTATCCCAACTGTTTCAGTTGTTGGGCCATCAGTCCTCATTTCCCCCTTCGAAATGAATCTCAGGTTCCATTTGAACCTTAGTTTGACCAACTTCGTCTACAGTGGTAGAAGGTGCACTTAACCTTTGAAGCTCTTTAGCTCCAAAGTATATCATAACCACATCAGGGCTAGCCTGATCTAAAGAATATCTTAATAGGAACTTGGAGAAGATCATGTTGAGATCTCTGAGCATCCTTGGGTCCATTTGCAGGACAATTTGGGGAGGCTCAGGAAAGACTGTTACAGTAGGAGCCGGATATCTAGCAGATAGAGAAGTTAAAGCTTAGCTTAGTGGTTCCTCTGTTGTTTGTCTCTTAAAACTCTCCCCTTTTTGGTAGCATCATCTTGAGAGCTAGATAAGCTAGAGGAAGAGGTCAATGAAACCTGAGTTGGTACATGCCTAACAGATCTCTCAATCTGTTTCTCAGCTAATTAAGCCTTGAGATTTTCAATCTCAAGTTTCTAAGTGGCAGACCTTTCCTCTAAAGTATTAACCTTTGATTCAAGGTTTGAGACTTTAAAAAGTAGGTCTTTAATGGTGAGTTGCATACTTCCCAAATCTTCTTTTGAAGAATCACGGGGAGATGAGGTACCATATCTTTTATGTTCATCCTTACCACCAGATGTGGTTTCTTGGCACCCTGGATTCTCTTGCCTGAGGATATCTCTTTCAGAGTCATCAAAAGGCACGATTGCCGTAAATTCAATCTCAGAGATGGTACCACTGGCCTGAGGATCTAATGAGTCTCCTTCAGTAGTGGCAGCTGAATCTACATGAGTCCCCTCCACACCTATGTGACTCACCTCAGTTGGCCTTAACTGAAGTGTGCTAGAGACAAGAGGTCCCTCTAGGCTTTATTGAGGGTTGAGTGCCATTGTAAGAAAGGAGATGATGAAACAAGTTTGAGCACGGTGAATTTGGGGTGAATAAGGCTTTGGATAGTAAATTTGGTAAAAAGATTAAAGTGGGAAGTTAGGATTATTTAAATGGGTGAAATGGTAGTGTTGTGGGTGGATAGGGTGAAAATATGGTTTAGGGTTGGATGTGATAGTTACGGTAAGGTTAAAAACCATTTAAAAAATTCTGACATCACTAATAAAATCTTTGCTTTTTACTGTGTGAGGCCCAAAGGTTTTCGTTACACTGTATGGCCTTTTTCAAGCATATGGGATTTCCGAAGGTAATCCTCTTCCAAAGCCAAATTTTACTTCCGAAGGTAAATTTATTACGTCCGAGAGTAAAATGTGCTTTCCGAACGGAGAGTTTGATATGCTTCAGAAGTACATCTGATTTATAATCAATCACTTCTTCCGAGACTAAAACTCTTTTGAGAAGAATTCCCTTTGGAGGAATTTAGCTTCGGAATAAATGAAACAAATCTTTTGAAGGTTAATTTCTCTTCGGAAAAACTCATACATAGAAATTTATCCTAATGTAACAGGGCTTAGATTGTTTTGACAAAATACATTACACATTTCTAAAAGGTTTTCAAATGAGATAGACTAAACAATGTTTATCATCCCTATAGTTGTAATAATATATTTAAATCTATGTTCATCAAAAGCCTTAGTGAACAAATCAGCATATTGTTCATTTGAGTCAACTTTAATTAGTTTGAATCTTGTTTAGATTGCACGAGAGCGCCTTTTCCAACCCCTTTGACCCCCTGCACCTAGAACATAACTATACCCCACCCGCTTAAGGCTTCTTTCGAGGAAGTGAAAGACGGTGGAGGGGCACTACACTGACCCGCTTTTCCGATCAGGTTTTTCTCATGAATATCTCTAATAAAATGGTACCTGATATCAATGTTCTTTGCCTTGGAGTGCTTCACAGGATTTTCAGTGATGGAGATAGCACTATTGTTGTCAATATGGATAGGAGTGCTCATGAAGTTGAATCCATAGTCTAGCATATGGTTTTGAATACACAATAGCTGAGCACAACAACTTGCAGCAGTAGAGACACGGTGTTTTTTCTTGCATTGCCATGAGATGATCCTTCCACCAAAAAATTGACATCCTCCTGGTATGGATTTCTTGTTGATGTTGCAGCCACCATAGTCACTATCTGAGTATCCATAGAGATTGAAGTTGCTATGCCTAGGATACCAGAGACCTAATTTAGGTGCTCCTTTGAGGTATCTAAGGATTCTCTTGGCAGCAACTAGGTGAGACACCTTTGGAGTAGCCTGATATCTTGCAAAATACATGTAGCAAACATGATATCCAGTCTACTTTCTATGAAATACATCAGATAACCAATGATTGCCCTATACTGATGTTAATTAGTATCCTTCCCCTCAAATTCAGGACAAAGGTCATGGTTTCTAGGTATGGGTGTCTTGGTTGGATTACAATCCTTCATATCAAATCTCTCTAAGATATCAGATACATACTTAGATTGATTGATAAAGAAACCTTCCTTCCTTTGCTGGGTTAACCTATAAATTTAATGCTTACATAATAATGAATTACAAGTATTCATTACAAATATTAATTCAAGTTCTAATTCTATACAAAATGGACTAGATCTATTGATCCTAGACCTAACAATACTCCCCCTTAAGCTTAGACACTTGTAATCGGCTCTTCAAAACTAAAAGTTCTTTCAATCTTGTCACCATCCTTTTGATGAGGGTCTCTCCAGTAATGTATGTAAAGTTCTCAAAGGAAGGAAGGTTTCTTTATCAATCAATCTAAAAAAACATCATAATCAGCTCTGAAATTGACCAACTGTAAGAAACATCTACGGATGAACATTTAGTTCTTCCGTAGATATGTTTCTTACAAGTAAAATACATCCGAAGATCTTCTACAGATGAACAACCAGCTCTGAGGATGAAAAAACAATATACCTTTGGAAGATAAGATACCTTCGAAAGAACAAGTTTACCTTCGGAAGAACAAGTTTGCTTCGAAAGAACAAGATTCCTACAGAAGAACAACTATCTACGGAAGACAATTTTCCTGTGGAGTCCAAACTCTTGTATTCAAATGAGATCCATCAAGCATTGCTAGCAGGATGGCTTGAGGGTCTGATCATCAGATGGCCCCTCTTGTTTTCCATCTCTACACAGTATCCATCAAGAATGTGGTATAGTTCATTCATGGTGATGGAGTTCAGATTCTCTGTCCTTTTGATGGAGACACAGTAGAACGTCTACTTATTTGGAAGTGCACTCATGAATTTCCTTGAGATATCTCTCAAGTCAATGGCAACTCTCACGGACTGAAGGGAAGTAATAAGATCCATGTACATGAAGTGTTGTTGGCTGAGGGTCTCTCCAGCAATCTATGTAAAGTTCTCAAACTGTTGCTTTAGTGAATCTTTCTTGGAGTCGTTGGAGTTAGAGTACATTTGTGACGGTACATAAAACAGCTCTTTGGCTTATTAGCAATGCTCAAACCCCACCATGAAGCAGTCATAAGAGCCATCATAGCATTGTTGTCTATGTTCATCTTCTTCCGGTCTTCATCTATATAGTCTTCAACAGTCTTCTCGATCATGGCACCATTTCCTCCTGGTGCTGCAACCTTGGGATTGTAGGGACCATTGACAATAGATAACCACATTCTATCATCAACGTACCTGATGAAACCTTCAATACGTCTACTCCATTGTCTAAAGTTTTCAGGGGTGATGATGGGTGCTTTGGTTATCGTCCCCATCTCAATTTCAGATTTCTGAATAAGGGTCATTTTAGAGTGTGGTGAAAGGAGGAGTGAAAAACAGGTTGATTTGGATGGTAAGATCACAAAATCAGGAGCCTAAAAATCTCTGATACCAATTGCATGATCGGTTTTCGTCACTTAACACTTTGTTTTTTCTCAAACTCACTTAGACACACACCGTTTGATGTAGCAGAATCTCTCAAAGAGTTTATTATAATATAATAAGTAACTTAAGAACACAAGAAAATAATTTTCAAGGTAATTGTATATATTACTTCTCAACTCAAAGTTTTCAAGACTCTTACAAGCATGATACAAGAGTTACAATAAGAAACTATATATACTATCACCTACAAACGGTTATACTTTGATACCAGCTAGAATCCTCTAACTAAAGCATCTACTACAAAGCTATAGTTAAGGTATCTTAGATAATGTCTTATCTAAGATATGGTAGTCACGACATGTCCATGACTTACCTTTTGTCACCAACTAAAGTTGGAAATTGTACTAACAAATAAAGGTAAATAGTGGAATAAAGTATGGTCAACTACATGGCCTTTTAGGAAAACCATGTTGTATCAGAGGTCTGAAGTGGAGTGTTAGAGACCATACTTATGTCCACTGATCCATAGCAGCAACTTCCGAAAGTTAATTGGCTTCAGAATAACAAGTTCTTCCGAAGCCTTTTATACTTCAGAAGAGGCTGCTTCTTTTGTGACTTGGGGACTTCTACTTCGGAAGTCATTGTCTTTAAATTCTTCTAAGTCTTGAACTTCGGAAGAGAAGACTTTGTCTTCGGAAGTTGGAGCTTTTCCTTCGGAAGTTAATATTGCACTTTGTCTTCGGAAGAACTCCATTTCCTTTAGAAGTCCCACACTTAGCTTCGGAAGTCCTTTATGATTTGTACCAAAAATAGTCTAAGTGTTTGGTTTTGGTTGCACCAGCCTTTCTAGATCCAACAGTATACAATCTCAGAACTAGAGTAGTTGACAAGTCAGCCAATATGACCTTCAATAAGCACACTCCTAATGTAAAAGGTTCTAGTATCGATTATTTAGTTGATATTTACTTAGTTGCCAACTATTTTAACAAATCTTGTGAGAATGTTTCAGGATCCATAGATATTTTATCAACAGGAGATTCTGACCTAACATTTGATCTAAGAAGACCAAACAAAAATACTACTTCAGCTTCAAGGATAACTAACACTACAAATGGAGTTCCTATCAGCATAACCATGACAAATCCAGTTGATACATCTGAGGTTCCTATAAATTCTAGCTCTGAGGCACAAAACATAGTTGAAAAAGCTTCAACTGTAGGAGGAAATGATAGTGGTGATAGCGATCAAGAATTTCTTGATGCTGACAACCACTCCTTGAAAGACAACATCAATGATATCACACACTCATTGGATCAAAATTCTCTTGATAAGTGTTTTGATGTAGTGGGACACACTTTATTGCCAGACCTAAAATTCATAAATTTAGATTTTTCTAATTACTTGTTGTGATCCCTTTACTTAGGATCCATAAGTCACATCCCATTACAAACATCATTTGAGATGCTGACAAAGGGGTAAGAACTAATGGACAAACCCATGACAAAAATTTGAGTTTGTATTCTTGTTTTTTATCCCAGATAGAGCCAAAGAAAGTTTATGAGTCTTTGAAGGATGGAATTTGGGTTGAAGTAATGTAAGAGGAGTTGCTTCAATCCAAAAAACAAAAGGTTTGGAACCTATGTCCTCTTACTCAAGGAAAGACTACCATAGAAACCAAGTGGGATTTTAGAAATAAGAAGGATGATAGAGGACTTGTCATGAAGAACATGGCAAGACTAGTCGTTCAAGGGTACACACAAGAAAAAGGAATTGACTACACTGATGTCTTTGCTCTTGTGGCAAGACTTGAAGCTGTTAGAATATTCCTAACTTTTGTTGCATCCAAGTATTTCAAGGTCTACTAACTTGATGTCAAGTGTGCTTTCTTATATGGGGTGGTTGATGAAGAAGTGTATATCAAAGAACCACCTGGCTTTGCCTACCCAAATCATCTTGATTATGTATGCAAGCTTGATAAAGCTCTTTATGGGTTGCACCAAGCTCCAAGAAAGTGGTATGAAACACTATTTAAGTATCTTTATCAGCATGGCTACAAGAGGGGTACTGTAGATGGAACTCTCTTCCAAGTTATAGGACCAATACATGTTTGATTTAGTAATGTATTCAGGTGTACAGAGATGTTATAATACCTTGGCTTCATTATGAGCAACCATCAGTGCTTGATTCAGAAAAACATTTTCTATTTGAAAGCTCAAGTTAAAGCCTCCCTCTTCAGTATTAACAATAGCTTGTTATTTTGGTTGGCTTGGCTTCTTAGATTTAGGAGTTGCATAAGTGTAGCTTGGTCTAGATTGTTCTTGTCCACCATAAGTCCTTGGTGCCTTCCACTCCCTAGCAAAGTGTTCTATCGGAATAGAGGTGTAACACTTCACTTTGATTTTATCTAGTCCAAAATTTCCATTAGTTACATTACTTAGAAACTATCTTCCAATTCTCTTGTAGAATCTCTTGGCTCTATGAGTAAGAAGAGCCATTCACTAGACTATTTTTGTATACTCCAGGTCTTCTAGATAGATATAATCCAAGTCTTCAAGAGTAAAGAGAAAGTTGTGACAACTTTCATCAGTAGACACAAAGGCTTGAGATAAGCTTGTCTCTTGTAATGGGCTTCATTGGATGTAGCTCTCCCTCGGTATCTCTAGGAAGGTGATGAAAGGGCCATTTTGTGAGTTGTAAGGATAGCAAATAAGATGATGTTATGATTCTCTACTATCCTTGTCAACCACATTAAGCGTTGAACTCTGTTGATTGCTGGAAGAGCTGCTGGATGGATTCTGCATGTTCATCTCCATCTAGTAGCAACTAAGGATACCAAACAACTTTTTGAGAGTAAGGGTGGAGAGATTTTAGGTTCTTTTAATAGGCACACAACAATGAGTATATTGTCTAGGAAGAGAGAACATGAACTTTCTCATAATGTCCCTATTTTCAAGCTTAATTCCAACATCTATTAGAGTATCTACAATCTCAACATACCTAAAGTATTGTTGAGTCATATTTTCACCAATTTTGAAGTTGCAATTCTCAAACTGCTTCTTCATGAGCTCATTCTTTTTTTCTTTTGCTTCATCAGACGCCTCATGCATATGCTTTAGTGCATCCCAAAGCTGCTTTGCAGTTTTGCACTTCTTGAGGCTACTTCTTGAAGCCTCTATATATAGAGTTAAGAAAAGCAGTTTGTAAGGTGTTCATGGACTTATGATCTGTATCAATTTTCTTCCAATCTTCCTTAGAAAATTTAGCCATCAGTTGCTGAAGAGGTGCTTGGGATATAAGATCCTAAGACAACAAATCTCCACATCATGTTATCTTAAGACTTGATGAAGCCTTCTATTCTTTGACACCAACTATCAAAGTCATCAAGAGTGATCATTGGAGATTTTGTTATGGTATCGGTTTCCATGTCAACCTTAGTGAGAGCTTCTATTTGAGCTTGTAAGTGTTTTGTAAAACTAAAAGAATTTAAGATGGTGAGATCTTACAATCAAGATCCTAAAAAGCTCTAATACCAATTACAAGACCAATACAGGGGAGTAATGAAATAGTATAATGTTACAGAGAAACAAACAAGAACACTTAAAAGATCATATAGGGAACTGACTTATGAAACAATGAACATATGTAAATAACATAAGCATAACATAAGTTTTTAGTTTTTAATAATGGTGTATATTTCTCTCAAGTGTTTTACAATTATTACAAGGTTTATCCTAAGGATTGATACCTGAGATATTTTATTATACAACTTACATCCAGCCATACTTTGAAAGCCAACTAGAACACTTATCTAGACAATAAGATCAATGTAAAATCAAAAAATAGATTGCCTTTTGGCTAGTAACTATGACATGTCATAGCTCACATCCTTATCTATTACAAAAAGAATAAAAGTACAAAGTAGAAAGTTATAGACTCTATGAACTTAATCTACAGTAGACAAAAGAATGAAGATATCACCAACTTGTATAAGTTGATGAGTCTTCATAGATGGCAGCAAAAAGTTTTTTAGATTTTGTCAAAATCATATCGGAGAAAGCATGTTTTCCCTGTCTTTGGAAGAAATCAATCTCTTGGCTACAGAAGACTTTATCTTAAAGCTTTAGAAGATTTATCTTTGGCTTTGGAATAATTGGTCTTTTGGCTTTGGAAGATTTGACACTTATATAATTTCTTAGTACTTTTTTTAAAATCTTCCAAATTAACTTTCTTTATACTTTAGTGTGAAAGCTGAGAGTTATTTGGTTGCATCAGCCTCTAAGTTAACTCTTACGGAACTACTCGATGAACTCCATGATTTCATGATCTTCTTCGAGATTGACTTACACTCGAGTTACCACCAAATCCTTGTAGCAAAAGTAGACATCCACAAAATAGCCTTTTAGACTATTGATGGTCATTACAAATTTCTCTTAATGCCATTCGGCCTCACTAATGCACCATAGACTTTCCAATCAACCATGAACGACTTATTTGGGTATGTTTTACGAAAGTCGATTCTCGTTTCTTTTATGACATTTTGGTCTATAGTGAGTTCATCGAATATCATTATGACCACCTCCAATTTGTTTTACAAACCTTGATGGCCAACCCATTTCATGCTAACCATTCAAAATTTGTTTTCACAAAACATGAACTTTCTTTTTTAGGCCATCAAAAATCAACTACAGGTTTAGCACCCGAACCGCAAGAAAATAACATCCATCCGCCAACAGTGGCCAATTTCTCTTTTATCATAGAGCTCCAAGCATTCTTGGGTTTGACCGGTTAATACCAGCGTTTCGTAACACCATATGCCTAGATTGAGGGCCCACTTACCGATCTTCTCAAAAATCAATCTTTCTCATGGTCAGATAAGCCATTTTTTGCCTTAAAACCTAAAGCGAAAGGGTAGTTATCTTGTACTACAATATTTCACTTACTTTGAAGCAATGACAAGTAATTTGGGTTTGGTGATTGGCACGATCTTTTCCCAAGACAACCTCCTAATATCATTTTTCAGCAAGAAACTATGTCATACCATGTAGAGACAATCAACATACATGGAAGAGTTGTATCCCATCATGGAAGTGGTAAAAATAGATAAAATAATTACTTAGTCGTCATATCAAGATCTTCACTGATCATCATAGCCTTAAGCATCTATTGACCCAATTTATCCAAACTCTAGAGTAGCAAAAATGGATAACACAACAAATAGGCTATGATTTTGAGGTGCACTATAAACCAGGTAAAGAAAACATCATCTTATATGCTTTAAGTTGGGTGAACCTAGATTTGTTTCTGTCTTTTCTACATCCTACTACTCCTTGGCTAGAAGAGATTGGAGACTTCAATAGTTCAAGTCGGATGCGGGGTCCTTTCAACACCACCTTATACATGTTGGATTGATTTATGTTAATGGGCAAATACTTGTTCCTTCAATACCATCTCTCAACAACAAGCTGCCAAAGAGTTTCATGCTTTTCATTGGGATGACATTTAAGTGACCTTTAAACGTATTTCAGCCTCGTTTTCATGGTTTGGTTATAAAAGAGATATTGCTCCTTTTGTTTGTTAATGTGAAGTATGTCATTCCATTAAGGCTCCAACAAACAAGCCTTACGGTCTTTTACAGTCACTACCTATTTCAGAGGCAGCACGGGTCGATATATTAATGGACTTCATTACACATCTCCTAGCATTAAACGGTAAACTATGATTCAAAATTTGCTCATTTTCTATCATTACCTACATACCACATGAAAACATCATTGACTTCTTTGTTCCTACAAGAGATATCGTTTACATCGTTACCAAAATCCATTGTGAAGATTAAGGATGTGAATATTGAGTTAATCTTGACGGGTCACGGGTCGTAAAATTGGAGTTTTTGTTCGGGTAATCAAACGGGTCAGATGGGTTGCATCAAAAGTTTATTTCTATCACATTTATTTTATGTTTATTGATTCAAAGTAGTGGATTTAAATCATGGTCATGTTTACTAGTTTGTAGGAGTTATTTTCTGTTCACGTAGGTAGTGGGTTTAGGTCTATTTATGCTTGTTTTATGAGTTTCTTTGATGTACTGCGATTTCTAATTTCAAACTATCAAAAGAGTCGATCATTAGTTTTTGATCAAATCATTTTTGTTATTGTTTATTGAGGCTGATATCCAACAATTGGTATCATAGCCTTAGGCTCATACCTTGGGATCTTAAGAGAGGCATGTAAATTGTGAAGAAAAAAATACAAGTAACGTTTCTGTGTTGTAACACCCGGTTATTTTTATTAAAGCTCAAGAAAGAAGAATAAAGTGAAGAAAAAGAACGAAAAGAAATAAAACTCAAGACTAAGGGTAAAAGTGTCCAAAAGGATAAAATATTTGAAAAGTGAGTGTAAAAGGTGGTATGGCCGCCCATATGTCACACACATCACCAATCTTCAGATTTTAGAGAGAGAAGTGGCAAGAGCAGCTGAGAACTCTCGGTTTTAAAGGAAGAACAAGAAAGATTTCGAATTCGCGGTAAGAACTCGTGGTTTTATGATGTTCTTTACTGGTTATATCCTCGGGTTTATGCTTATGTGTGTTTATTTGTGCATGGGTATGTTTTTAGTGGGTTTCTAGGCGGTTGAACTCAATTTCAAATGAGTTTGGAAGAAGCCATACTCAAGAGCTGCAAAGGTGAATTCTAAAACCCCTCTTTTTATATGTTTAACCTAATTTTGGGGCTGAAAGTGCATGAATGTATGTTTTCATTAAACTGGGTTTTCAACCCGTATGTATGAATGAGTGTATGCTGTGATTATGATGTGATGTTGGGCTATGTTTATGATTGGTGATGTATTAGCTGTGTTTCTATGACTTAGAGGGTAAGATTTAAGCTTTGAACATGTTAGACGGTGATTGGGAATTGAAATCTGATGCTTAGGGCTCATATTTTTAAGATTAGAATCTGCCAAAGTATGCAGAAACAAATGCTAATGAGTAATGGGAAGAAATGTGGATGAATAGTAATGCGGATGAGTATTAACTTCTAAGTAAGTCAATGCGGATGAGCATTGACTAAATATGGGAAATGCAGATGAAAGTCAAAGCGGATGAAAGTCAATGTGGATGAGCATTGACTAAGTATGTGAAATGCGGATGAGTAAGGTTAATGCGGATGAGTAAGTCTAAGTACGGGAAATGCGAATGACAAATGCGGATGAATTATAGCAAATGCGGATGAAATATAGCAAATTCGGATGAACTATAGCAAATGCGGATGAACTATAGTAAATGCGGATGAACTATAGCAAATGCGAATGAACACTTAGAATGTTTTCTGACTTTCGGGGGAAAAAGATGAAATGTAGGCCTTCACTTGGGAGGTTCCCGGGGGGCTATGTAAGTTGACTTTTTGAGGTCATAGATGATGTGATGGGCATGATGTTAAGATGTATGTTCAATGCTTTGGCATGATGTATAATTGATGCTTATGCATGATGGTATGTATGATGTATGTTATGTACGTATGATGCCCTGTATGATGATGTTGATTGTTTATGTTTGTGTTCCTTGTGATGCATGATTATTTTCCCGTGTCTTTACGTTGAATGTTAATGAATGAAATGAAAGTATTATGTAACGTAAAGTGGAAGATAATGAAAAGAGGAACATGATGAATGAATGCATGCATTAATAAATGAATGAACGTAATAAAGGCTTGCAAGCAAATGTATGGAGGTTCATACCCAATGAAGGGTGTTAGCTCAATGGTGTGCGGGTTAGCTACCCCAGAAGGATGCACACTGGGGTCCAATCTTTGTGATTGACATATGTATGTGGTCCTTGCCACTTGCCCTAGATACTGGAGTCAGCTTAGTGCACAATGTTCAAGGTCTATGAAAGACCTCAGGCCCAGTAACCAGTTTCGTGCATAATGTTCGGGGTATAGCATATGGCATTGATCCGGAATGAAAGAGAAAAGATAAGTGGTGAATGTACTTACCCTAGGTACTGGAGTCAGCTTCGTGCATAATGTTCGAGGTCTATGAAAGACCTCAAGCCCAGTAACCAGCTTAGTGCATAATGTTCGAGGTATTGTACATGTCATCGAATGTAATGAATGTACGAATGAAAGTATGGAAGTTATGTATGAAATGAATGATAATAACGTACAATGAAAGAACAAAAGTTAACAAACGAATGACGAAGATAATAATGATATTATCTATGTGTAGATATGATGTGTGATCACATGCAAAAGAAAAGAATGGTTTAATGAATGTAAAGTATGTTTTATGTTAAAACTAGAGCTCACTCAGCAACGCTAACTTTTTACGCATTTTCTAATTGGCAGGCGAGCATTGCTGAGGATGGCGCGGGGCAGCTACTTGGCATTTGGATGGCATTCTTTTGTTAATGTTTTAGCATTGTAATATGAACAAATGAAATTGTATAATTAATGTTGTATTATTTTGCAAAAGCATTTATAATAAAAAAGTTATTTTAATGTTCCGTTGCGAGGTTTTATGAAAGTTAAATGTAATTATATGTTTTATGAGCGATGATTGCCAACTATAAGCGTCCTGGGCACGGGGCCTTACAAGTTGGTATCAGAGCCAAAGTTTAAGTGAAACGGGTAAATTTTCAAAATAAACCTTAACTTAAAGTGAAAATGGGACGTAAAAGGAAGGGATGCCAGTCCGAGTAGTTGCGTGTCATCAAGTATTTTCGTAAGGTTAACTGGTATTACATGCACATGTTATATGGTTTATGTGTTGCTGGTAGGTTTAGATATTGATATAGTCAGGAAAGGTAATGCTTGGGGTATGAAGAGTAAAGTAAGTGGCTAATCACAACTGGCCACTATAATTAGGGACTTACTATACCTGACATAAACTGAGTTGTTCCCTTGAATGACCGTGTTGGTGTTTGAATCTTTCAGCGTGTGTGTGAGGATGGCCGGTGGTAGATCATCTAAAGCGTCGCGTGGTGGTGGTGGACGTGGTGCTGAACCACGGGTCACGAGAGGAAGGCCAAGAGCCGAAAAGGTGGTTCATGAAGAACCAGAGACCCCTCATCCAGAGGGTGGTGATGAGAGTGCTAATTTGAGAGCCTCATTGAAGGAGGCGGTTGTGGAGGAAGTGCATCAGGTCATGCAGACGATCCTACCGTCTGTGGTGACCGAGGTGATAAAGGCTGTTAGATATGGGGAAAGAAGGGAAAGGAGTAGACCTACGGGGGAAAGAAGACAACACAAGACTGAGACGGTTCCGTCTGATTATGAAAAAGAAGAGGAAGAAGAAGAGCCTGCGGCGGAGGCGGCACGAGGCTGTAATTACAGGGCATTTCAACAGTGCAAGCCCCCTACTTTTGATGGTAATGGCACTGCTGCTGCTACTCACCGAAGGGTGAGAGAAATGGAAGTTGTTTTAAACATCAATGAGTGTCGGGAGGATCAGAAAGTAAAGTTTATTGCCCACTCTTTTGTAGACTTGGCTCTGTGTTGGTGGGACAATATAGTCCAAGCCGAGGGTAGTCGGGCAATCGGGAGGATGAGGTGGTCGGAACTGAAGAAGTTGGTGATTGAGGAGTTTTGTCCTCACAAGGAATTGGATAAAGTGGAAAGAGAGTTCCTGCAGCTGGAGGCGGGAACTATGACACATCAGCAATACACCACCAAGTTTAACAAAATAGCACGGCTGGTGCCGGATCAAGTGACGCCTTTGTCACGAAAGATTAAGAGGTACATTCAGGGTTTGCCAGCGGATATTCGCAGGCACATGATCGCTGTCTGACCGAGCACGTTTAGGTCGGCAGTTGATTTGGTTGGGAGGTTATATGATGAAAGAGTTGTGGTGGTGGGGGCTGATAGTAACAAGAAAGGGGGTAGTGACCGGAATTGGAATGGGAAAAGGTTTGGTCGAGGTGGTGCCCCGACGGGTAACAAGAAGGCACGGGTAGAGGACCATCGGGTAGTCACATCCGGGGCGGGAGTAAAGGGATGCAGCAAATGTGGGAAGGAGCATAGTGGTAAGTGTAGGTGGGGGTTGAACGTGTGCTTCAAATGTGGGAAACCTGGTC
Source organism: Flaveria bidentis (assembly GCA_018326385.1). Classification (NCBI taxonomy): domain Eukaryota; kingdom Viridiplantae; phylum Streptophyta; class Magnoliopsida; order Asterales; family Asteraceae; genus Flaveria; species Flaveria bidentis. Next base: position 16,746 of record BJCM01076048.1, read on the forward strand.
ATATGGCAAGGGAATGCAAAGCGGGGAAATGTTTCAACTGTGGCATGAAGGGCCACATGAGTAGGGATTGTAAGAAGCCGACGGCAGAGGGTTCTTGGTTGAAGAAGACTGGAGGAGAAGGACCAAGGGTGAGCGCTAGGGCGTTCACGATGACACAAGAGGAGGCTAGGACGACCCTAATGTTGTGTCCGGTATGTTTCTAGTGAACCAAACTTTAGCTTCTGTGTTATTCGATTCTAGTGCTAGTAAAGTTGTATTTCTGCTGCTTTCTGTGCTAAACTACCTGTTAGTAGTAAGACTATTGATGCACCCTTTGATGTAGAAACTGCCGTAGGTAAGTCTACCAGAATTTGTGATATGATAACGGGTTATGACATGGAATTAGAAGGTCACAAATTTCCGGTTAGACCATTCATAATGGCCTTAGGTGGTTTCTATTTGGTTCTTGGGATGGATTGGTTAGCGGATTTCGAAGTGAACATTCTATGTCGCAAGAAGATGATTCAGTTGACAGCGCCTGATAGTAGTATGTGACGGTTTATAGGGATCGGGTTACGACGATCCGAAGGTAATCTCAATGGCGGTGGCAAGAAAGTGTATGAGGCGTGGGTGTAACGCCTACTTGGCTTATGTGAAGGATGTGGAAACGCCAACACCACAACTAAGCGATGTCCCAGTTGTGTGTGACTTTCCAGATGTGTTTCCCGAAGATTTGCCGGAGTGCCACCTGACCGAGAGATCGAGTTTCAGATTGATCTGATACCGGGCGCCCAACCTGTTGCTAAGGCACCGTATCGGTTGGCTCCTACTGAGATGAAAGAGTTGATAGAGCAGTAGCAAGAGCTGCTTGATAAGGGGTTCATTAAACCGAGTATCTCTCCCTGGGGTGCTCTGGTCTTAATCGTAAAGAAGAAAGACGGTATTATAAGGATATGTATAGACTACCGTGAGCTAAATAAGTTGACGATAAAGAACCGATACCCCTTACCGAGGATTGATAGCATTCTTTTGTCAATGTTTTTACATTGTAATGCGAATAAATGAAATTGTATAATGAATGTTGTATTATTTTGCAAAAGCATTTATAATGAAAAAGTTATTTTAATGTTCCGTTGTGAGGTTTTATGAAAGTTAAATGTAATTATATGTTTTATGAGCGATGATTGGCCAGCTATAAGCGTCACGGTAATGGGGCCTTACATGTGTGAAACCGAGCAAAATCTGATATGTGTGATCGAGATCGAGTGAACAATCTGTGTGATCGAGATCGAGTGAACAATTTGTGTGATCAAGAGTAGAATCCTATGTGGAGATCGAAGAAGAGAAATAAGCAACTGATCAAGATTTCATGTGTGGTTCGATCTGATCAACTTGCGCGGTTTAGTGGTTCAAGCGAGAAGACGGTTTGCCTACGTGGATTAAAGAAAATCAAGGAGAGATTTGTGTGATAAATCGGTTACCTGTGTGAGAGCCGAGACTTGTAGCAGAGTGCAACAACAATTTTGTTATTAATAGTTGTGTGCGATTAAAAAATAGATTTTGTGTAATCAATTTGTGATTATCACGTTTAGTGACGGAGAAGAAATCAAGGCGGTACATATTTTTAATGATTGAAAAAGTCAAACAAAACAACTAATTAGGAATAGTGTACGGGAAGAAAAAAAGGGAAGAAAGGTGTATTGTTAATTTTTGTCTTTTGCAGGTTGAGTAAAAGGTAAGATGACGGAAGAAAATTCAAATCGTGGTGCTATTGTGCAGGCAGGTAATCAAAGTAACATTCCTTTGCAATGTTCGAAGTTATCGACTACGAACTACACGAGTTGGTCAATCATGGTGGAATCAATTCTACAAGCATACAGTTTGTGGGAAGTAATTGATCCTGTCACGGGAGTTGCGATAGAGGCTATAAAGATGCAAAGGATGTGTGGGAAGCGCTTCGTATGCGGTATTAAGGAGCCGATAGAGTTCAAAAGGCGAGACTTCAAACTCTTCGAACTGAGTTAGAGATGTTGAAGATG
>BJCM01076064.1:0-13141 GCA_018326385.1 Flaveria bidentis
CCGGAGCCTAGGGCTGCCGGATGAGAGGGGAGATCATGCTCGATCTTCCCCTTGCCAAGAGTCTTGATTCTTATGTTGTAACGAGCTTGTAATCATTAGGTTTTATCAATGAAACCATTCAATTATAGTTCGTATTATTGTTTGACTGTTGGTTTGATGTTGTTTATCCTTCCGTCAAGAACATGCTCGGATGTTTAACGATCCAAGCCGACTTCACACTGAATGAATCAATATTTAATGATTCAGATTGTTTGTTTCATGAGTAAATGTCAGAATGGTTCAGACATTTGTCTTTGAATGATTAAACATTATACTAATTTTGAATGATTAAGAGGTCTAATGCTAAATATATTAAGACTTTTTATCTGAATTTGTCAGACATTTGTTCAGACCTCTTAATGGTTCAACACTTAATGGTTCAAACTTCGTTTTAACACTTAATTATTAAAAAATTGTCAATCAGCGCTTAAAAGAACTTTGTGATTACTATATGATTAAGAAGCTTTAGTTTTGTTTATGCCTTTTGGTTATTATTATTATAATACTAAACATACATTAAGGTTTCGAAGATATAAACATGTCGTATGAAAATTCGAGTCTCTTGGAATAGTTGGAGCTACACTTAACATATAAGTAACGGATGTTATTTGAACAACTAAAGTAATAGGTCCTTTCTCACTTGTTGCCTAAACAAGTGATAGTATTTTTCAACTACACATGTCATTAGGTTAACAATTACTCAAAATATGAGATTTTTTAATAACCATACTAAGCTAAGAAGACTATAATTCAATTGGTTTAGTTATAGCCGGTTATATTTCGATAAAACATGTATTCATTATAATGTGCATGTTCTAACTTAACATGACGTTATGATAACCGTTGAAGTAAATCCTAATAACAAAGCTTTATTGAACAATCAATCAACTATGAAATTGAACACTTGTTTGTATAGAAATGGACCCGACCCTGTGATCACCACAGGAACTAACCCTGATTCTTACATCAGATAGTGGTCACAGGGAGAACCCCTTCGTGTGACGAGTCATAACGATAATTTTTTGAAGGGTAAGTTTCATTTCTAGATGAGCAAGTATTTCAGAGTTGATTTGTTATTGAAAAAGCTCCATTAAAAAATATCCTTAATTCTCTAGTTTGATAGAGTTTTACTTTAAAAATGTTTTTGTAAGCCGAATTCGTTAGAGGTTCAAATCACACCGGTTATAAAAATATAAGTATACACTAATACACAAATTTAAGTATATAAAAGCTACTCAAATTTCAGGATTATTTCACATTTATTGATATAATTTACATACTATCATTAATGTAATAACTTTTTGAGCAAATAGTCAACCAAAATAAACATATATTAATCAAAACATATTCAAATAGTTAAACATAAGCTTTTAAAAATTGATGACCAAGTCAACTTTCAATAAACATTAACCACTACTTATACATTTTTTTAATACCCAATATTATTAATTTTTTATCTACCATATCTCAACAAAATATCGAATACCCTACATGGCCACATCCTTAATGGTTCAAACTTCGTTTTAACACTTAATTATTAAAAGTTAAACAATTCCTTATCATGCATATTCACAAAAAGGTGTCTTACTATGAAACATGTGGTCCTAGTTTGTTTTTATCCACATGAGACACAATATATCATGTTACAAAGATATATCATGGTCACTACATTACACCACCACCACCACACTACACCACAATGAGCCACCAACCGCAACCGCCGCCCCCCTCCGTTGTCGTCCCCGTCGACGCACCACCATCCCTCCCAAGCAAATGTTGGCTCGACGACAACTGCATTGCAGACATCGACAGTTTCATCAAAACCTTATATGGTATCAGAGCTAAAGGTGTCCAGTCTGACCTCATGGGATCCATCATCACACATTACGCGTGCAAATGGATCCCAGAGCTTTCAGGCGAAGCACCATCCCCTCACCAATCCCCACCACAAAGCGCCACCGCCTCGTGGCTGATGAAAAGGTTCTACGTCGAGACGATAGTGTCGGTCCTCCCGCCCGAAAAAGACGCCGTCCCATGCAGCTTTCTCCTCCGGCTACTAAAACACGCGAACATGGTCGCGGCCGGCTCGAATTACCTCGAGGAGCTGGAGAAACGAGTCGCGTGGCGGTTGGATCAGGCTACGATGAAGGAGATGATGATACCGAGTTTCAATCACGAGAAAGGGGCGTTGCTCGACGTCGAACTAATGATTCGACTGGTGAAGAGGTTTGTGGAGATTAACACCGAAGGTCTTCGAAGCGGGGCCGGGGTGTTTAAGGTTGCGAAGATCGTCGACGCTTATCTCGCCGAAGCGGCCGTTGATTCGGAGCTCGGGTTGCCGGAGTTTATGGAGCTCGCCGGAGCTGTTCCGGCTCAGGCGAGAGCTACTGACGATGGGTTGTATCGAGCCATTGATACTTATTTGAAAGTAAGATCTTTTAACCATATGTTTAAATATATTATATCACCATTAGTTTTTTTTTTAAATAATACTCACATAGTTATTTATCTATAGTATTGAACTACAGGTATTAAATTATAGGCTGATTATATATTAATAATTTAAACTATAACATATTGATTGGTAATGATTTATACTATTGGTTTGATAATAATAATCATAATTATTATATTTTTGCCGTTGAGGATAGTTTTAGTGATAATTATTATCGATTTATACTTAAGTTTTACTAATTTTCCATTATGTTTTTTTTGTATGTTTTTTTTATTCATAATTATTTTGTTGTATGTAGGATTGAACTTTGCAAAAAAAATTGAAAGTTAATATTATTATTGATCAAATTGATAGTAAAAATTATTATTTACTAATAAGGTATAGTTTATATTATCGAAAATCCAATTTGTCTAAATTATATCAAATCCTAAGGTATCATACGGCTCCAATTTGTGTAACTTTTGTTATATCTAATGAAGTTAATCTGTTTGTATATGTTTATCTGGTTTAATATAATCTTTTAGTCTACCCAAATCAGTACGATCCTAAATAAGAAGTGTCTCAACCAAATTCAACCGGCTTAGGTTACCTGACTAAACCGATTACATTGGTCATTATTCGGTTTTATTCGATTGAATCATGTACGGTTACCCTAATAACCAAGTTTGTATGGAACCGAAAACCGAATTTTATAATTCGGATACAACGAGAAATCAAACCGAACTAAATTCACAACTGTGTTTGGTTATTCGGCTACGGATACGATTCAACTTTTAGTTTTCTTTTCACGCACCTAGTTACATATACAAAACACTAAGTATCCAAATACATTACATGATTATCACGGTTTTCTATACACAAAAATGTGTTGTCCTTTTTCAGCATGACCAAATTATTGAACAAATGAAGATAAAAGTGTGGCACGTTGTAATCACCACTTAGTCTTGTCTTTAGGCTCTCGTGATGAATGTGACTACTTGGTCTTACATAAATGGATTTTTTATAAGTCCCATATGTTCTTCTATATTATTTATTTTTATATTTTATATACATAAAATCTCATGGTAATATATTAATTTCATACAGACACATGTAAATGTAACAAAAGAAGAAAGAAAGGCTCTATGCAAATTAATCGACAGTCAAAAGTTATCAATCGAAGCATCTCTTCACGCAGCCCAAAACGAACGGTTACCAGTCAGATCGGTCATCCAAGTGCTTTTCTCGGAACAAGCCAAGCTTCATTCTCATATCAACTGGAGTACTCGAACAACAACCAATACCAAAAGCTCGAGCCTCGAGCTAGACCTACCCAACAGATGTCACTCATCACGAGATATCATGACTCTTCAACAAATGGAAGTGAAGCAGCTAAAAGAACATGTGAGTAGGCTCGAGAAGCAGTGTCATTCGATGCAATTGCAAATCGACAAATTGTCAGAGAAGAAAAGGGGGTTTTTTAGTTGGAGGAAGTTGCACACGTCAACGAGCCTCGGGGCTCTGAGCGTTGAAGTGGCCAACAAGCGAGTTGAAGGGAAAGGGTATGACTCGGGTAATATCGGGAAGCAAACTCCGGTTAAGGGGAAACAAGAAAGAAGCAAGACCCCAAAACCTTGGAGGCAATCGACATCCTAAGATGTAACACTACACTACTGTTGGTCTTCATATATGTATTATATATATATGTTACATTAAACAATAATATTACAATAATGATTCGTATACTTATTTGAAACTTCTTTATATGATAAAAGAAAAAAAGGTTGGTCACATCTCAACATATTAAACTAGTATTATGACATGTTGAATTTTTTAAACCAATATTGTTACTTAGCAACATCTCTTTTATTTTCAATTTTAAAACAATGTTCAAATTTTTACTTCTATAACAAATTAACAATTTGAACAATATTTTAAGAATTAACTATTATCTTTTTAAAAAAAGAAAATAATGAAAAATAATGAAAAATAATGAAAAATCATAAACACAAATACCTGGATTTTACATTTATGATTTAAAATTTTTATTGATATATTATATTTTCAACTCATGTGATATAGGGGTATATTGGTTAGTATTCAATACTTGCATTGTAGTAAATTATATATACACATCTTATATTTTGTATTTTCATTTGTAATATCATTAGACCTGTCTCTTGTCATTCAGAACATGGAGTTAAGCTACGAGTAACACACTTTGATGATCAAATCAGTCTAACCAGAAGATAGAAGACTAGGAATTAAACATATAGAAAGAGGTAGAAGCATCATAGAATATAGTTCTAATTAGTGTTAAACATCCCGCGTTGTGGTGGGGGTGCAGACCATGAACATGTCACAAAATCACACGTTGAAGGTAAGAAAAATAAAATTTGTACGTCATTGGAAACACTTGAAACTTTATATAAATAACTTAAAACATCAAACACCCGTGCGTTGCGAGAGGCCAGTGACAATATTTGTATGTATATATGTTGTTAATATATTTAACATCAAAACATTGGTAAAATAGGCACGTTAGGACAAAAAAAACAAAACGTATAATAATATCAGTGTTGATAAAAAATACACATGTATAAGTATGAATTTTATAAAATCGTGCTCTAAAAATTGGAGGATAATAATCAAAAGAAATTAAAAAAAATCAAAACCTTGAAATTCCTATGAAGACTTATACATTGACATATTGATAAGTTGTACATAATGACATATAATTCTATTTTGAATAAAACTTATACCGAGACATAGATAAAAATATATGCTGCAATGGTATATTTGAAATTTTATGAAACATTAAATATAAAAAAATTGTATAAGAAAAACATTAAAAATAAATAACTAAATGACATAAAGTATAAATGTCGTTGTGAAAATATAACTTTCTAGGGGTTTAACTAAAAATTTAAAAGTTTATGTACTTTGTGCAATAAAGGTTCAAGTTTCTAGCAAGAGCGTCTACTCACAATTTAAAAGTTTATATTAAAAAAAATTCTTAATTTTAATTTAATAATACTTCTGTTATTATTTTTTTCTCTTCTCTACTCACAATCATTTTAAAAAATATTAAAAAATTATAAAAATTCAACAATGAGTCTTCAAAAAAATCAATGTGAATTCTCTACTCACAATCATTTTATATAACGTAATTTCTTAATAATCCTAAGAAAATCAATTAAACTACTTTTTATATGTGGTTTTCTAAAGGATTTCGTCTGACACTCTTAACTTTTCGTTATTTAACATAGTTTTTTTATCCTTAACAATGCGTAAATCACAACTTCATAAAAAACCAAATTCAAATAGGCATGTGGCAACACGTTGGTCTCAATTTCTAGATAGTATTAGTTCTGTAAGTAACTATGGTTTTGATAAAACGTTGATTGTAGCCATCTTATTGTTAGCCTCTGTTAGTGCTCTCATGTAAACATCAGAATATTAACTTACGTATTGAATTCATACGGTTTATGATGTGATATAACAACATAAAATATAAAGATATGATGAAATATCATATGTTACCAATTTACAATTTTGCCCTTGTTGCTTTTAATATTTTTTTATCTAAATATCTAATGATGGCAACCCGACTCTTGATGCATTCCATAAGCTGTTTATATGTGTTTTCTGTTTTCTGCTTCTATTCGACTATTCATTTATCATCTTTAATTTCTATTTCACCCCTTCATCTTTTTATCATCAAGCAAAACAAACCCATAAGTTATTGTCGATTCTACACTTCATCTTTAAGTTGTATCAATCATTTTCATAAAGTATCGTATTTGTATCATAAAAATCAACTTTTTTATCTGTACATTCTCTTCGTAACGTGAAACGATAACATGAATTGTAAATTAAGGTTGTTGAATGTGAATTTAACAAAACCTATACAATTTAAAGTATTTAATATAACTAAATTACTTAATTTCATATACGATTTAAATTAATAAGAGCATTCACGGTGTATTAGAGTTCAATATGTCATGGTAGAAGCTTACAACAAAAACCAACATAATACAATAACTCTCATTATGTGTACACGCTATCTCTCCTCTTTAATAAAATCTAAAACTCTCGTTATATGTACATACTATCTCTCTCCTCTTCTCTCATAAAACCTAATACATTTGCTTCAATTACCATATTTGAGAATTTGAAAGGTGAAGCTATAAGAAAACATCAATATTAAACACATGATAAAATATTTGACAAAACTAAGTTCCAATGTGCTCAACAAAACATACCAAACCAAAATATGTTTTGACAACTTGAGACTAAAAATATTATAAATGAACATTACTTAAGTTGTTAGTGTTTGATAAAAATCAAAAAACTATTTCATAAAAATCATGGTGTTAATCATATCATGCGAAACTTTAGAATTCAAAGCAAAGCATATGTACATGTAAGTCATCGTTCTAAAAAATATTCTGAACAAACAAAACCTTTATTGAACATCTTCCTAAGCGGCTAGGCCCCTTCCATTGTACTCTTCTGTCACACCCCCAACCACGGCGGTTTCCCGCGGGGCGTGAACGTCATGGAAACCATAGTCATTGATCAACCACGTTGAAAGTTACATAATTGTTTTCAGAGTTACATAGCGGAAGTAGTAGCAAAATGTAAAATGTTTTTAAAACAAGGCCATTGAGAAATAATGTCCCAAATGCATGCGTGAATCCTAGAATGCAATAAACTCCAGACAAGCCTAACATCGTGCAAACCTTAATTTCCTGAGAAAAACATATATGAAAATATGTCAACATAAAGTTGGTGAGTTCACAGGTTTAAAGTAATAGTAAACATTGTAATGGACCACAAGTCTTTCCATGATTTGATTATCGATCATACAATACTATAATATTATATAAGCACCGCAACCGAAGCTAGATTGTAACTATAATAAATTGCCCCTACCCATGCCTGCCGTAAGCATGGGGTGAACATGCTAATAAGGCATCCGTTTAGACCTCCAATCAAGGTTAGGGTAATTAACCCGGGTGGGGGTAGTCAAACCCAATAGTACTATCCATAGTTACCTCGCTTTGGAAAATAAACTAACGGTCCGATAACAGGGGACTTTATACGGTAAGTAAACAACTTATATAACATGTGAAATCATTAGCAAGTAAATGTGTCCAAGAAAATAGTAATTTTCATGTAATCTCCCCCAAAAGGAAAATAAGTAAAATGAGACCGTGAAACTCACCTGTGAAGTGGGTCAATTGTGAATTCTGAAAGTATCCAAAGTGCTCGGGAAAATCCGAACTAAGTTTGCCCTAGAACAATAAAGGCAACTTATATCTAAGTATTTGCTCCTATGTGTAATGTGAGCATTTAACTATTTCATCCATACACTTGATAACAAGGCATTTGACTCGGCGACCCGTTGGTGACAAAAAATGAATATTTGTGAAATATATATATTACCCAAAAGAATGTTAATAAATTATACTACACTTGAAAGTGTTAAAAAACATTTGTATCTTAAAGTTGACCTATTATTTGGGTACTTTAAATATCGTTTCGACTCGACCGGAGACATGACTCGAGTGTTTAGTAATTAGTTATGTAATTTACATATGAAATTATAGAAGCTAGGGTTTTGAAATAATCTTATTTTCTTAAATACAATAATACTTACATTATATTATTTGTCTTGTAAATTTTAAAATGTTATCATCCAAGTAAAATCACTAATTTTCTTATTTTACCATCCATGTATAAATATATTTATATCTATCCATAAAATAATTATATAATTATTCTCTTAGTAGTATAATTCTTTTATTTTGTCTAGTTCTTGACATATTAAATTAGGATTTCTTTAATTCATTAAGTAACTTTGATATATTATAAAGTAAATCTTTTTAATAAATTAATTAGTCAATTTACTAACTTGTCTTAACCCATCTTTTAAATGACCTAGAAACTAATATTATAAAGTCCATAAATTTATATTTTAAATCTCATGTCAAATTAGCAACAAAATCATATGACATCTTTGTTAAAAGTCACCTACTAACTATTCTTTTTAAACTAACATAATATATAGTTATAAAGTTTATATTGTTCTCTTTTGAAATCTAATGTTTATATATATTTAACCACACTTGTAAATTTGGTCAAATTGTCATCAATTTATAACCCAACTTTTGTAATAATAGACTACCATACATCAACTTAGCATAACTTGAAGAATATGTGTAAGTATTCATAACAACGCTTGTAAATAATTAAAGTTACCTGACCATGGTATAACCTTTCAATAGTTTTTCTTGAGTTTTAACAATTTTTATAACTTTTATAAAAACCATTAACTAGTAATTTTGTCAAACATGGACTTATGAATATTTACATTTTAAGAACAAAAGTTATTACTTAGTTCATGTTAAAATATTTTGTGAAGTATTGTTCTTGAAACTTTTTGTTCGTAAAATTATTGTTTTCAACAAAAACATCTTTGGTGGATGAAACTAGTTTCATGTGAACTAATAAATGAAAAATATATAGCAAATTAAAATATATGTAAACAAAAAGAGATTGTTCTTACTAAAGAAAAGCAAGGAAAGATGAATAAGTTGTGGTAGTTTGCTTGAACACTTCAAAAATCACTTAGTCTTTATTTATGTTACTTGGAACACTCTTGATTAGTAGAAAGGCTTGAAATATAATGGAATGACGGAGATGATGAAATGGTCAAGAGATAGATGGAGAAAGTGAAACATGGTGAAGTGTGTTAATGTAAATTTGGTTGGTAAAGTGCAATTGCTTTATAACTTGGTAAACTCAATGTTTGACAACTTGAAGCTGATTCACGTTCAAGGGAGAGAGGAAGAAATGTCAAGATGGGTAAGGTAGACATCATGCTTTAAGCCTTTATGTAAATCTTTCACATAAATAGAAGTTTTCAAAAGCACAAGTCAAACCAAGATAATCACATGGAGATTTGATAAAAATGAAAAGTGACAGGTGGTATAGTGTGAACGGTCAACATGCATGGGGAACGAGTGTTTTGTTTGTTTTTTTTTTTAGTATTAGGTATTTAGGTTGTATTTATTGCACCATAGGTATGTATATATTTATATATTTTTATTTTTTACTTTTTAAAATACATAAAAAAATGTTATATAAATTTATATAATATCATATATTTTAATATTGATGATATATTAATGATACATCATGTATCTATTAGTCGTGTTAAAAAGATTTCTTCCGGGTAAAATATCAATTTACGCGATTAGGTTTATTTATAAATTTAAGTTTTTCCAATGTAATTAATTTAAAATCTTAAATACTTTAAAACATTAGAATTTAAAATACTTTGAAACACTTTAAAGTATTTATTAGTACACATATATTAATTATCACCAACGTTCGTGTGTGCCGGTTGTATTGCGTGTAAAAAATGGTAATTACGTCGAATCACCGATGCATGAAATGTAATAAATGAAATTTTGCAATGCATAACACGACTTCAATAACTGAAATTCAATTGAAAATCAAGTATTATAGGTGTAATTATAACCAAGTTAAGGTCGGGTATTGACCTGAAATTACCGGTTGTCACATATTCCCTTCTTCTTCCTCTTCAACCTTCAGCCTATGCTATCCATTCTACATGTAGTATTTATAATATTAGTCTGTCTTGGTCTAGAAAATGCCAACAAAGAGACAAGCCCATAAACGGATCCTGAGTGAGCACGTCAATAATCATAAAAAATCCTTCCTATAACACATTTTCCAATAGAAGAATTCTTCGTCAGGTCGGCAGTAGCAGCAAACCACCTTCTTTATTCACAAAATGACTGTGATTGTGGAGTTGAGGGTGCTAGACGACTCATCTTCATCCTCTTTGGTCACATTGGTGATTTCTAAAACTTAAGGGGCTAATGCTTTTGTTAAATAATATTCAAGGACCAATTTTGTCAGCCTTATTAATAGTTTATTATAATCAAAGTTATACAAAGCACAACTGCACAACACTTGAATCACACCGGAAAAAATGGATGATGAATCTCCGGCGACCACCCCACTCCTCCACCACCACCACCTCCACCACCGCACCACCTGGTGGCGCACCGTCCCCTCCAACGCCATCTCCTCCCTCCGCCTCCACAAAACCACCGTATGGGCGGAGCTCGGCGGCTCCGTCGGCGACCTCGGCACCTACATCCCCATCGTCCTAGCCCTAACCCTAGTCTCCAACCTCGATCTCAGCACCACCCTCATCTTCACCGGAGTATACAACATCGCCACCGGCCTCCTCTTCGGCATCCCCATGCCGGTGCAACCGATGAAGTCCATCGCCTCCGTCGCCATCTCAGAATCTCCCCTCCTCACTCTCCCCCAAATCGCCGCCGCCGGCATCGGCACCGCCGCCGTCCTCCTCCTCCTCGGCGCCACCGGCCTCATGTCGCTCCTCTACCGCTTCATCCCCCTTCCCGTCGTCCGCGGCGTTCAGCTCTCTCAAGGCCTCTCCTTCGCCTTCACCGCCATCAAATACGTTCGCTACAATCAGGATTTTGCCACCAACAAACAAGGAGATCCACGGGACTTAATCGGATTCGACGGTTTAATCGTCGCGATTACCGCCATCATCTTCCTCATCTTCACCACCGGCTCCGGCGAAACCTATGAAAACTCCGATCAACTCGCCGGAAAGCGTCGCCGGAGACTTCAGATCCTATCGTCAATCCCCTCTGCTCTCATCGTCTTCCTCATCGGAATCATACTAAGTTTCATAACCGACCCTTCGATTATCAACAACTTACAATTCGGCCCCTCGAAGTTTCACATACTCAAAATCACATTTGAAGATTTCAAAACAGGGTTTCTCCGGGGATCAATCCCCCAAATCCCCTTATCAATACTGAATTCCGTGATCGCGGTATGCAAACTATCCGACGACTTGTTTCCCGATCATCAATCGTCTGTAACCGCAGTGTCAGTAAGCGTGGGTGCGATGAACCTCGTGGGGTGTTGGTTCGGTGCGATGCCGGTTTGCCACGGTGCGGGTGGGTTAGCGGGTCAGTACCGGTTCGGCGGTCGGACCGGGGCGTCGGTGGTGTTGTTGGGGGTGGGGAAGATGGTGTTGGGGTTGTTGTTTGGGGGTTCGTTTGTGAGGATATTGAACCGGTTTCCGGTGGGGATATTGGGGGCTTTGTTGTTGTTTGCTGGAGTAGAGTTGGCTATGGCGTCTAGAGATATGAAGACGAAGGAGGACTCGTTTGTGATGGTGGTTTGTGCTGCTGTTTCGCTCACTGGTTCCAGTGCTGCTTTGGGGTTTGTGTGTGGGGTTTTCGTGTTTGTGTTGGTGAAGTTGAGGGAGGTTCATTGTGGGTCGGACAGCGCCGATCGTTAAACGAGCGTTTGCTGTTAACGGTTCGAGTTTTGTCTATGAAATTAATGTAAATTAGTTGTGGTGTGGATTTAAGATTAGGTTTGAGTATTGCTCGTTAAAGTGGAACTCTGTTGAAGCTTTAAAGAGCTTAGTTTAAAAAGCTCGTTATTAACTAGTTAATTTTAGTTTTCTATTTTTTTGATTGTGATGTGTTGTTTAACATCTTTCATATTAGTTTTCTTATTTTCATCATTATATGTAGTGGTATTTAAAGTCAGATATTCGAAATATCCGAAAATTTCGGATAGTGGAGATCAGTATTCGAAATTTCGTATACGGATTCGGATATTCGAAATTCATTTTTTATTATTTATTATTTTTTTATTTTTTTAGTTTTTTAGAATAATTAAACATATAATATTATAAAAATAACATAAAAAACCAACTTATATCACAAAAGTCACAATATATACTAAAAAATCTCAACCTAAAGTAAAAATAATCTAAGATTCAGAATATCCGAAACTTTTGAAAATCATTATCTGAATCCGAATTTTCGGATATCCGACAATTAAGATATTTCTGATTTCGGAATTTTGGATTGGAATATCGGATTCAAATATTTTAAAACACCCCTACTATATGTATACTAAAAACATTACCTTTCTATTAACTTTTTCAATAAAATAATATTTTTTATCATTAATTTTTCTCTTTATACACTCATAACTATTTTTTAAAATATTAAAACATTTATGAGGGTTGTATTGTGTTTCTCAAATACAAAAAATCATGATACAATCTTCATAAAATTTTATTTAATTCACTCACAACCACTTATAACAATATATAACACATACTTAGATTGGGAATCCATATGAATGATGTAAGCAAAGGTTAATCATTTTATTCCACAAACTATTATTTTTTGAGTGGAAGGTTCTCATTATGGTTGTGCTAGACCGCTAGAGAATTGTCTTTGGTTTTTAATGAGGTAAGTTAGTAGGTGGACGTCACTAGTAGGTGCTATCAATGGTGGAGTTTGAATTATTTTGTAAGGGGGCGGGGACGAACATAATATTTATATAAAATTTACACTGCGGACCAGAAATTTACATTATCGGGTTAATATTTAACACTACGGACGAGAAAATAGGGGGACGGCGGGCCACCCGGCCCCAATGAAGCTCCGCCAGTAAATTGTTCTAAAACCCAAACCGCCCCCCTCACTTCCGATTTTCCGGCCACCGGCCGGCCAAGCCGGCGCGACGCCGACGAACCACAAAAACCGGTCGAATGAC
>BJCM01076072.1:0-14134 GCA_018326385.1 Flaveria bidentis
TATAGTTTAAGGTATCTTGGATAAAGTCTTATCTGAGATATGGTAGTCCGGACATGTCCCTGACTTACCTTTTGTCACCAACTAAAGTTGGTAACATGTACTATCATAAAAAGGTGAACAGTGGAATAAAGTATGGTCAACTACATGGCTCTTTAGGAAGAGGCCATGCTGTATCAGAATTCTATAGCAGAGTGTCAGAGACCATACTTGTGTCCACTGATTAATAGCAGTGTCTTCCGAAGGTTAAATGGCTTCGGAAGAGTAAGTACTTCCGAAGCCACTTATACTTAGGAAGAGGTTGCTTCTTTCAAGGCTTGGAGACTTCTTCTTTTCATCATACTTTGTAAGTGGTCTTCAGCTTATTCTTCTAAGACTTGAACTTTGGAAGTATGCACTTGTCTTCGAAAGTAGAGTTCTGTCTTCGGAAGTTGATCTTTCACTTTGTCTTCGGAAGAACTCTACAACCTTCAGAAGTTCCATGTTAAGCTTTGGAATCCATTGCATGTAGCACCAAAATAACTTAAGTGACATAGTTTTGGTTGCATTAGCCTTCTTCTTGATCCAACATGTATGATGTGTGATCACGTGGGATAGTAATGAAAATGTTTTAACGAATGGAAGGTAATGCAATGTTTTTATAAAACTAGAACTCACTTAGCAACGCTGACTTTTATGAATTTTCCAGTTAGCAGGTGAGCATTGTTGAGGATGGCGCGGGGTAGCTACTTGGCATTTTTTGATGGCATTCTTTTGTATAACGTTTTAAATTGTAATACGAACAGACTAAATTTTGTAATGAATTGATGTTTTTTTTGCAAAAGTGTTTATTTAAAGGAAATGAGATGTTTGTTTAAAGTGTTTCTCTCCTTTCTTTCCCCTTCTCGCACAGCCTTGATAACTTCAGTCACTACTGACGGCAAGATCGTCTGCATGACCTGATGGACTTCTTCAACAACAACCTCCTTTACTGAGCCTCTCAGATTGGCGCTCTCGTCGCAACCCTCCGGATGAGGGGTCTCGGATTCCTCATGAACCACCTTCTCAACTCTGGGTCTTCCTCTTGTGGCCCATGGTCCAGCACCATGTCCACCACCACCTCCACCACTAGAGGCTTTCGAAGATCTACCACCGGCCATTCACACACAAACTAAAAGATTCAAACACCAACACGGTCATTCAAGGGAACAACTCAGTTTATGTCAAGTATAGTAAGTCCCTAATTACAGTGGCCAGTTGTGATTAGCCACTTACTTTACTCTTCATAACCCAAGCATTACCTGTCCTGACTACATCAGTATGTAAATCTACATACAACACACAAACCACACAACATGCACACATAATACCGGCCAAAACTGTTGCAATTGAAACATCTTGATTTTGACTTGTCAATACCAACTGTTTTGTTGGCACTAGGCTTGTAGATCTTGTTGACGTGTGAGTGCTTTTGTGTTCTGTAAGCAATCATCACCATTCGAAAATTAAGGCTATTTCTTCTACGTCAAAAGGATCCCTCTCAAACAAATCTTGCAAGATTAAATCAACTTGAGTTAGATGACTACCCTAATAGGCTTGAAAACTTGCCATAAAAGCTGTAAATGCAGTTTTGGACTCTTCATCTTGTAAAAGGATATTTATAACATCTTTAACTTTGCTAGGATTAGTAGAGATAGAAGATGAAGTCTCATTATGAGTTTTAGGCATTATAGATTTTGGAGGAGACTGTGATTGTGGCTGAGTTGAATAGACTGGGGTACTAGTGAAAAATCCAGCTCCCACGAACAAATCACCCTCATCTTCAGGAGTAGCATCATCTTTGGCAAGAAAGGCATTCTCTACAGTATTTGCTGGAGAAGCAACATACTTGTATTGAGATGTTGATGCAGATATATCATTATTTCTTAAGCTCTCATCAATTTCCACACTTCCTTAGCAATAAGAAGATCAAGATCCATCGGAAACATTTCAGTATGCTTTAACAAGGTTACAGTTTGTTTCCATGATGATGGAAGTGCATTCAGGAGTCTATCATTTAGGCCTTTAAGATCATTTTTGATTCGTAAGGTTGACATTTCATATTTTAGTTGAACATATCCATTCATCATATGGTTTATAGTTTCTCCTTAAATATGCTCAAAAAGTTCAAGTTGCCTCTTTAACTTTTGTCTTTTGAGATCTTGTATCTCTTTTCCTCCTTCACAAATAAATTTTAGAGCTTTATACATGGTATAACCAATTTGATAGTTCTCTAGTCTTGAAAGTACCTCCCAAGGTAACCTTTGCACATGAGAGAATATGCTTTAACATCATTCTTCAACTTCTTTAAATAATCACCATGTAAGCCATCTTGAGGATATGGCTCTTGAGTATCTTTTGTATAGACAAATCCTTTATTAGGACCATCAAAAGTGACTGGGATGTGAGGTCCTTTCTCAATTGACCTTCACAGATCAGTATCAATTGAATTCAAATGATGTTTTAGCCTGAGTGACCAATTCTTGAAGCCAACTCAATTCTTCAGCTTTGGTCCTCCGTTCTCTAAATCTTTAGACTTAACCATGATTAAGTTCTGAAATTAAGAAAATATATTATTTTTTATGTTTTTAGATTTAAAATGAACTAAAAAAATGAAAATATTTCTGGATTTTATATTTTTAAAAAATTTCTAAGTGTTAAGTGAAAAGTCTAAATTAGATGAGCCTGAATAGTATTGAAACATCCAAATAGTAGTTAAACTCCCAACTTGTCTTACAAACGCCTAAGGGATTGTCTTAGTGAAATTCTAAAGTTTCCAAGTGTAACACCCGGATATTTATTTTGAAGCCGACAAAAGAACAAAAGAAATAAAGTCTAAAGTCGAGGGACCAAACTCGCTAACGAGAGAAAATTTGGGTATGTGATGATATATGTAGGGAGAGGGCAGCCATTACCCTCTCCCCACACTCACATTTTCAGCAAACAAAAGAGGAGAAGAGAGAAAGAAGAGAAAAGAGAGAAAAGTTGGTTCGAATTGGTTCAAGAGAGCAAAATCGTCGTGCAGCGAGCCAAATCGAAGCTCTTCTCGTTGTGGTCGTTTGTGTGAGTTCTAGGACCCCTCTTTTAAACGTTTTTGAATGATTTTGGGGCTGGAACACATCTGAAATCAGGTTTTTGAGTGTGTGTATGTTCGACCCGTTTATGTATGTGTATTTGTGTGTGTGATACGTTTGGGTCTTGTGTTTGAGCTTGTGTGTGCTTGGATGGTGTTATGGGATGCATTCCTAAGGTTTAGGATGGTTGATTTGGGCTTAGAACAGGTTTGGATGAGCTTGGAGGTTAAAAATGGCAGATTGGGTTCGGGATGAACTGCATTCTGCATCAGCTATGGCTATGCAACCGAATGGAGGCCATACGGCCGAATGAGGTGCGATTGAGGTTCATTTGCACGATTGATGTACATTCGCATGATTGGAGTGCCAGTCGCATGGGGAGTCATGCGACTGAGGGTCCAGTCGCATAAGTGATCATTCACATGAGGTCCATTCGCATTAGTTCCATCCGCATAGGATTCATCTGCATTGGTGTTCATCTGTATGAGGTCCATTCGCACGATTGGGTGTTCATTCGCATGGGTGTTCATCCGCAATGGTCCAATCGCATGATGTTCAGTCGCATGGAGGCCATGCGACTGAAGGGTGTCCATACACCTGAATAGGGCTGTTGCACCAGAGGAGAAGCGTAGTTTAACTTCTGACTTTCGGGGGAAAGTGCAGATGTAAGTTTTGACGTGGAAGTTTCCGTAAGTGCATGTAAGAGGACTACAAAGGCCTTAGAGGTTATGATGGGCATGATGATGATGTTGCATGTTTATGCATGACGTATGCTATGTATGTATGATGTTGCCTTGTATGATGTGGATGACTGTGTATGTTATGTTCCTTGTTATGATGTATGCTTATCTTTCCTTTGGCTTTACGTGTTATGTTAATCAATGAAGTGAAAGTATTATGTAACGTAAAGTGAAAGATAATGAGAGGAGGATCATGATGAATGCATGCATTAATGAATGATGAAAGTAATGAAAGTCTTGCAAGAACTGTATGTCGGGACACACCATTAAAAGGTGTTAGCACATGACAATGGTATACCTGAACTTTACCTTTGTGATTGACCATATGTATGGAACCATTGTTACTTGCCTTATGTACTGTGACTAGAGGTGCTGGGCACCGTGAATGAAGGTCTATTATAGGCTTAGGTCCAGTACCATGAGTATGAAGGGCATAGCACATGACAATGGTATACCTGAACTTTATCTTGGGTACTGTGGCCAGCGGTACGGTGCACCGTGAATGAAGGTCTATCATAGGCCCAGTATCATGAGCATGAAGGGCAAAGTTCATGGTGATGACGAAAGGAAAAGATGTAATGATGAACGCATGAATGAAAGTAAGAATGAATGAATGAACGGAAGTTAACGAATGATGAAGACAATATGACATTATCTATGTGTATGTATGATGTATGATCACATGAATGTAAAGAACGGTTTTAACGAAAGAAAATTATGTTTTATTATAAAAGTAGAACTCACTCAGCCATAATGTGTTTCTAGTTGGCAGGTAATGATTGCTGAGGATGGCACGGGGTGGCTACTCGACATTTGGATGGCAGTTTTTTTGTTAATGTTTTTGCATTGTAATGCGCACGAATGATGTTTTGAAATGAACGCTTGTATTAACTTGCAAAAGCATTTGTAATGATATGAAAAGTTATTTTTATGTTTCCGCTGCAATGTTTTATAAATGTTTAATTGTAAGTTATATGTTCTATGTGCAATGATTTACCAGCTGTAAGCGTCCCAGGAATGGGGCCTTACACAAAGTGAAGAAACGCCTAAACAGTATCAAAACGCCCAAACAGTTCCCAAACGCCCAAAAGTGTTTAAGCCTATAATAACAGCTCTAAAGCGCCTGAATAGTTCCAAAGCACCTGGGACATAGTTTTCTGAAAAACATTTGAACAGTGCTGAAATGTTCACACATTGTCAAAACGACCACTCTGAAATGCCTAAATAGTGTTAAAGCGGGTGAACAGTGTTCATGCTCCTAAACACTTTTGTGAATTTTTAGATGATTTCAACACCTCAAACGCCTGATTTACCTTCTTCGTAACAACCTGATCTTAACAAATTTTCCAAAACATGATAGAATGATCTGAAATTCTTCAATCAAGTGACTAATACACCGATAATCAATCCTTTAGCATCAATTCTTTCAATTAACAAAAATTTGATTCTCAATTGTGCAGAATTAGTGTTCGACTATTGAAGAACAGTTCGAACACAAATTTGCTAAAAAATCAGATTTGAAGATGTCAATTCACTCAATTGTGATTCAAATCATGTTTCTAGTGAGGAAACACAACTAAATCATCAATTAAATGAACAATTGCGATCAAATCACATATTCAAGTGATTCAAAAATGCTCAAAAGTCGATTTTGAACTTCAAATCACTGAACCAAAGGCTCTGATACCATTTAAGAGGTTCAAATGGATCGATATGTGATTGTTATCAAGCAATTGGCAATTATATGAACAATGTAATCAACACAAACAAAAAATAGAAAAATTCATATAATCTCTATTGATATTAGTAGGATTACAAAGTGCAATTGAGAGAATGAACAAAGAACAATTTCCAAAGTCTATCAAAGTATCTAACCTACACAATTACAAATAATCCTATTTATACTAATAACAAGAAACAAAAGGAACATATATTTACATATAAGTCCATATTCTATGACAAAAAATAATCTAAACACTAAAATGCTAATCTTTCTAGGGTTCCAACACCTTCATTTATTGATACATCTTATAGAGCCTGGGTGGATGGAGTATCTGGATTTATGTGCCTCGTTCATCACAAGATCCCTCAAGTTTCCAAAATTTGGTACCCAAATTTGGTTCATGAAGTAGCAAACTCCAATATACTTGACCTCAAATTGTTTATCCATGCCGCGAAGAGATTCTTCCTTTAAATTGTGTTCCTTTAGTGCTTCGGATTGAGCCTTGTTACATTTAAGGTTTTTCGTGAATTAAATGTTATATTCGTTATTCTCTTGTAAGGGTCTTTTTGTCATTAATGAAACTATGAGGGCTTATTTACCTTTGTTTCCTTTTATGTTATGTTAACTTGTTAATTTAAAAAGTAATAGTTTAATTTTTTCAAATAATAATAATAATAATAATAATAATAATAATAATAATAATGATAATAATTATTACATTTATAAGTTTGGATATTAATTATGAGATTCTAAAATGAATAATTAAAATAAATAAAGTCTATAAATTTTAAATAAAACAATAATTTAAATTATATAGAAAGTTGCGTTTTAATGTCCAGGGTATAATTTGTAAATATTGAAAATTAATTTAAATGTTTCTTATAAAAATGTAAATTCCTTAAATTACAGGGACCATAGGTAGAAAGTGTTAAAACCAAAACCCCCTCCCCTTCTCTCTCCCCAACTTTCTAGCAACCGGTCGGCGAAGCTCCAGCGTGGCGCCAGCGAGGTCAAAAACATGTTAAATTTTCATAAATTTAATCCCCAAACGCTAGTAACCAGTTCGCGAATATGATTCAAACACAATTATGAAATTTAATTGAGCTAAACAATAGATATGAACCCAAACAATCCGAGTAAGCGAAGCCTTTAATCATAGAACCATTTGATCATTAAAACTCAATAATAATCAAATTAAATGGAACATAATCGATTGTTTAACTAATCCTAAACCTCTAACAAACACAATTCTATCTGAAACACACACGAATATCCCAAAAAATTTGTACGTTCAACACGACTGCAACTGTGGTGTTCAACATCATCCGAGCAATTTTATCTGAAATTGAGAGAGGGCTTTTGGTCATCGAGACCATTGGAAGATTCCTGTACAACGAATTTGATTATTATCAATGTTTGCCTCACGAACCCTACACAACCTCGTCGCGACTATTCTTCGTCTTGATCATCTTCGACTCAACTTCAATTCGGGTAATCACACGTATCATCATGCTTGCATGATCTTTACAAACAAAAGCCCTATGATTATTACTATAATCATATTTGAATTCATGTTCAATTGGAATCAAATCAAAAGTAGGGTTCAAGTTATTTGGGGGTTTCACGTGATTAATGATTTTCTAAAATAAAATCCGGGTCTTAACAGCCATAGGCCCACCATCCTAATAGTTAAGAGCATACATTTCGCACATGAGGTCCCGGGTTCGACCCGACACCCTCAATATTTTTAAAAAATGCTTTTCTTTATTTAATAAATTATAGGAAAATTATAATTATTATAAAAATCATTTTTATTAATAAAATTATATAAAAAGTTATCTAATTATTTTTTGTAAATTGTTAAACTAAATACTTATATATTTTCTTAATAAAAACATTATAACAAAGTTTATTCAATAATTATTTCTTATAATCTTGTAAAATGGACATGAAGTTAAACATGTTATTTAACATGTTTAAATAATAAATTATTATTGGACAAGTTGTTATCTAACAAACTATTTATTTGTTTAACCATGCTATATCATTAATAGTTATCAAAATTCATTTATTTCCTTTCATAGTTTATATTTAAACCTTATCAAATCAATTATTATAAACGATTTAATTTCATTATCATACTCTATATTAATTACTTAAACAGGTCATTTCTTCTTTATTGAATTCAAATATAAGTGTTTCCATTGTTCTATTTAATTTAATTAATAAAATCCCCCAAATTCCAAATGAAACCCTAGTTCACATTTAATCGTTAATTATATCATTAATCTAATCTTAGAATAACGACGTTTAGGTATTTTGTAAAAGGAGTCGTTGGAGCAATCTTATTGTCTTAATATTATTCAAAAGTGCATCTTATATATTAAGTGAGTTTTCATGCCCCTTTTACTCTATTTCACACCTTTTGGGGTGAAACATGTTAACCTTATAAACTCGCACTTGTAAACATTTTGTCACTTGTGTATGCATTAGAAATTCGTATTCATACTTGTCATAGTTTTTGCAATATTATGAG
Organism: Flaveria bidentis; assembly: GCA_018326385.1. Classification (NCBI taxonomy): domain Eukaryota; kingdom Viridiplantae; phylum Streptophyta; class Magnoliopsida; order Asterales; family Asteraceae; genus Flaveria; species Flaveria bidentis. The sequence goes on from BJCM01076072.1 coordinate 8,089, forward strand.
CCTTATAAGATAGTCATTTTGTGTAAACAATCATTAGCTATTGCTAGCCTAGCAACGTCATGGATCTATGGGTTTGACAAGCCTATTTGGCGCTAAAACTGACGTTATTGCGGGCTCCTGATGACGTATGTTTGTTCACCATGGGAACCAAGTACACTTCGCTAATCGTTATAACTTATTGTCATCATCTTTGTCAAGGTTTGATTGTATCATAACATAAATTGCTACTTATAAACTATTATATGTATGTATGTATGTATAACTCATGGAAACTCACCAACATTCAATTGTTGACTATATATTTAACATGTTTCGGGAAATGCCCAAGGTTGATGTTTGATTTTGAAGTATGGACACATCTATGATTGGACCTAGAAAATAAAAGACATGCTTTAAATTTGAAGTTATTGAACTTATGTTATGTTTTGGATATTTTTTTGAGACTTATTGGTTGTAATTTTCCTTTATAACTTATGCTTAATGATATTTACATTTTATGGTAGTGTTATGTAGCTTAACCCTCACATCTCAATGTTTCCATCGTTAAGGTTGGGATGTAATAGATTAGTATGAGAGCCCATAACTGTAGGGATTTAGGTTGTTAGAAATGATGACCTAAACTATAGTTAATGTATGAACCCTACATGAAAAATATTTATGATGTTGTAAATCTATTTATTGCATGATACATAATGCTAACGATTTTAGGAGGGCCTCTTAATGTGCTACATGATGCTTTTAGCTAGAATTGCCCTTTTAATTGGAAAACTTGATTGCCTAGTCTCCCCTTATACTTATTCTTAACCCCTTATCCTCATGTCGATGAATTTTCTTAAACTTGTTCTCGATGACACGTGGGATCGTACACACTATATAAGAAGATTCAAATCTCTATACTTTATGTCTAATCTATGAAAATCTCATCAAGTTTTTAATTCCATTAGCTTAAAGGGCAATTGTGTGACTCATAGACACTTGTATTCTAGATTTCTTGGAAAAAAACCCTCAAGCTAAGGTAAGCATTTCGTATAAATATCAATCAACCTTGGAACTAGTTATGCTTACCTAGGGATTTCCAGGATGAGTGATAAACTATGGTCAACATACACAAATTTCGAAGGAAAATTAGGGTAAAGTCACCTTGACCTGTCAATGTTTCCTAATGGTTATGTTTAATCAACTAGAATCATTCTGTGTGATTTATAAGTCCTGAATAATTCTTGCTTGATTTACTTTACCTAAAAATTTCCACGTCTAACTTACTCTGTATCCGACATGTCTCGCCATCATGAAAAGCATGTTAGCTCCGACCGCAAAATGGCCGTTATGATCACCCAACAAATGGTTGTCGTCCTTCCGACCATGGTCGCTAAATGAATAGCTCTTTGATGGCAAATGCTACTAACAACACTAATGGTAACAATAGGCAATATCAACAAGGATTGAATATGATGATTGAGTCAATGATTGTAAGGCGGAATCAAACAATCACCGAACATTGAATGCAAGAAATACACATAAATTCTCTTTGTATTAATGTAGGTGAAAACAATTACAATAAATGCTAGGGTTTTAGAATTAAACAGTAACAGTACACCTTGTGAACATAAGACTAAACAAAATATTCTGATTGTCTATAATGTCTATTAATAGTCACATCACATACAAGATTTTCTATTCAATTTATAGGCTGACAAGATGGTTTTATGAAATGACTAAACTACCCCTGACCTATGTATTAGAGAACGAGTCTAAGTACAAAAGTCTTCATCAGCATTTCTTATGTTCATCCGTATTGAATAATGCGGATGTGTTGATCTTCATCAGCATTTATTGGTTCTTCTTCAACATTAGTGTTTGGTCATCAACATTAGTGTTTGGTCCTCATTAGTAAATGCGAATGTACAAAATACTTGTCAGCATTTGTTTTGGCTATCTTCATTTGTTAATATGGAAGAACAAAAACTTGTCAGCATTTGTTCTATGTTCATGCGCATTTACAAATGCGGTCAACCGACACTTGTCTTCTATTCTCTTTGCTGATTCTTCATCCACATTGGTTCTTGGACTTGTGGAATTTCCAGCCAAACAACCATCAACCCACCATTTGAATTGACATGTATGATCCTTTTAAGGTCCAATAATACTCCCCTAAGGATTATACATCCTATGTACTTCAAGTGATTGATGGTGGATGAGGTTGTGAGGATTCTGCTGGGTCTTCAGCAGCAGGAGAGGACATTGGTGGTTCAGCAAGTGATGGATCCAAAATGGTCTTTATCATATTGACAAAGTCATTTGCTTCAGACATCTTTTCTTTATTTAGCACATGAATCTTCATTTGGCTCATAGAGTGAATGGCTTCAACGGGAATCATTCTTAATAAGATGGATTCCCATATTTAAACAGTTGATAACCCATCCCTATGAATTAGTAAAGATCCATCCACATACACCTCTAACTTAACAATATTTCCCAGCTATAGAGGAGTCTTCTTCTTCCTCTGTTCTCTCTTAGTAGCGATTCTATCAAATGCCATCTTTAGAATCTTAATGCACTTTAAGAAGAAGTGTAGGTTTGCTTCTCCCAGCTTATTGGTTATCTTTCTGAAGTGCCTTGTGTATATGTAGTGAATATAAGACTCATCCAGCAATCTCACTTCATATTCACTAAATAATCTAATTTCAGCACCTTCTTTTCCTCCCTATCTTCTTTCAATCACCAATTCATATGTCTTTTCATCATAATAGACATTTGAGATTGGTTTGGAGGAATGAGTTCTAGCCACCATCTTTCTTTTTAAAGATTCTGTTGGTTTCACCTTAAGCTCGAGGAACACTACTTCTTTAGCTGGTTTTGTTCTTTTCTTCTCTAAAGGGTTAACAAAGGATCTATCTTTCCTCATGCAGATAGCCTTGAGAGATTTGAAGTTATCCTATCTTTTAAACATACTCAATATATCTTCAAACTCATAACCCCTAAACGTAACCTTGTGATTAATCAACTCTAGATTGGCTAGTTCTTTCAAATCATGGATTTCTAGGGAGTTCACCAGAGTAGAGTACTCTATGAAGAAATGGACTAATCCTGAAATCTTTTTAACCATGAACATGTTCCTGTTATTGTCATACTTTTAGGCAATTATCTTGTGATCAGTCTTGCCCTGGGAGTAGACACACCTCTAATCATCTTTGTAGTGGTGAGCCCTTCTTGAAGTTTCAACTATGAAGGCTCTGCAAACCACTCTGGATATCTATGCAAAATAGGTGCCAAAGAATCATGATCTCAATGGGTGAGCTGCATGTATTGTGCTGAGACTCTGGTTCTAGGCTTTTTACTGGTAATCTCTTCTTCCAGTTTCTTCAGCCTTTCCTTCTTTTCATTAATCAATCTAAGGATGGTAGCCCTTAGAAAGTTTGTCTTCATGTTGCCCAGATTTCTCTTTGTGAATACTTTACCAGATAGATAGTCCTTCATTTCCTTATCACTCATACTATAAGGATCAAGATATAGTGGTTGAGGAGTGGAAGTCTGCTTTGCTTTTGAAAATGATTTGAAAATGGGAGCTTTGGGTGAGAGAGTCTTTTCATACTCAGTCTCATATGTGGGGTATAACAATTTGTTCAGTTTTTCTTCTTCTTACTTCATTCCCTCATAGGTTAACCCAAATACCTCATCAGGGTCATACACATGGTTGATCTAAAACATTGCTTTCACCATCAGATCATCAGATTGAGCTTTTTCTACCATCTTCTAAACTGATGACTCCTTCTTCACAAGGCTTTCATGAGCAATTGGTTCGTTATCCACATAGCCACCCTCTATCTCTCCTTCTTCAAGGTCAATGAATTCAGTCTTCTTTTTCAGTTGGGCTTCGGTGTTTTCATGTTCTTCTAAGAATTCAACAATGGTTGCAAGGCTTCTAGGGTCATCTTTTTGCTTTTTCTTGATGGGTTCTTCTTCTAACATTGGTTTTTTACCCCATGCCTTTTTAGATAAGTATTTCCTCCTTCTAGTATAGGTTTGAATTCTTGGACCAGAAGAGGTTTCAACCATTTCAGCTTCTTGTGGCACCTTTTCAGCCGTTGACTTTTCTGTTTCATCAGGAGCAGCTGCTATTTCTTCTTTCTTTTGTTGTTCTTCACATAACTTTCTAATCAACTTATTTTGCTCATCAGTAAGAGACACAACATGCACAATCTGGAGACTCAATTCCTTTTCAAGTGGGACAAGAGATTGAGGAATAATCACAATTGGCTTTGTTGCTTGTCTATGATCTCTAATGAAGTCCAAAAATTCATCATCAATAATAAAGTCTTCATTAGTAAAGCTATCAAGAGCATTGATCATGTCATTGAATTCAGTCTCTTTAGTGTGAGTTTCTTCTTATTTGCTTGTGTAGATCATCATTTCCATACTAGGTTCATCCTATTTTGTTTCACTAGTTTCGGTCTCTTTCTCAGACTCAGTGAATTTCATCTTTTTGGCAGGAGGGGAGTTATCACCACTCTCCCCTGATGAACCTTCATCATTATCATCTTTATCACTTTCTTTTTTTCTTTTCTTTTCTATTTTCTCTCCCTTATCATCATTCTCTATTTCAATTTCTCTTCTAATCATGACAAGCAGCTCTAATTCAGAGACTATCTTGTTTAGAGATTCTATTTGTTTCTGCAAGTCCATGATGATATCAACTTGTTCTTCAAACATTCCTTATTGTTCCTCATGTTGGTCTATTTGATCGATTTGCAATACAAATGAGTTGTTGAATCGTTCAATATCAAATACAAACAATAGACAAGAAGAATAATGAAGATTAAGAACAATATCAATTCAATCAAAGTAAGACAATGATGATCAATATACTCAATAATAACAAAGCACAATGATATTTCTGTGAAATTACTGCATACAAAGGTTACTTGCAATAAGGATAAATGATTAAGGTTTTCCAAGATTAGCTAACAATGATAAGGATCAAAACTATATATAGCAGTCTTAGTTTGGCAGACAGTTTCGCTGTGAGCTAAATTGTTCTGCCAAAACTGTAGTTTCGCCCAGCAGAAACAACAGTTTCGCCGAGAGAACTAAACAACTGACTGTCACAATTTCGCTTGACTGCAAAACAAAATAAAGCTAATTACATACAAAAGTAAGCTAACATAAGACCTATTACAAGAAAACATAAACATTCTAATATAAGGTGAGTCCAACCTATGCTTCAATCCATTCTTCTTGAGCGAATTCTTGCACAACCAATCTTGATTTATTTCGCACCACAATGCCACGATCATCGGATTTGTTCTTAAAAACCCATTTCATGCCAATTGGGCATTTGTTTGGTGGAAGGTCAACCAGAGTCCACACTTTGAGTTTTCTAAATTGTTGAAGCTATAATTGCATCGATCAACCCAGCAAGGGTCCTGCAGAGCTGCATGAAGACTTTTTTGGAACAATTTGTGAAACAAGAGAAGAGACAAATGTTAATCAAACCAGATTGACTCCGCATCCGTACTCCATCGGAGATAGATCCAATGATGTTATCATGAAGATGATCTTTCAATGTTTTGAAATCAGTGGGTATAGGAAGGTGGTTTGGAGAAAGTTGGTTGATTGATTGTGGATGGGTAGAAAAGGGTGAGAGGGATGGTACAGGCTGTGGTGAGGTAGATGTTGGTGATGAAGGAAGGGATGTGGAAACAGCCGGAGGTGGAAGATCAAATGATGATGAAAATGATGCTGTTGGATTCTATATGCCCAAGACACGTAGAATATTGTTGCGGTTAGTACGTTATGATCCAAGTCGGGTTATACCCAATAACAAGCTTTGCAAACACAAACAATTATTTAATTGATGATATGATCATGCAATTAAATAATCACATCAAATTTAGAAAATAAATTTTCTAAACAATTGCATTTGTAGTGGAACAAATTATAAGGATATTTTGTTGATGAATTTTATTATTTGTATTGTTATTTAAATAGGTTTAAGTAACATTAAATAATAAAATGAAAGAGTCATTTAAATTAAAAGGGGTTTAAT
>BJCM01076075.1:0-11476 GCA_018326385.1 Flaveria bidentis
GTTTAAGCATGGGTGGTTTTGGAGTATGACCAAGTTTAGAGAAACTATGTGAATCCATTTTAACTAGTTGTTGTTTAACCTTGTTGAATAACACTTCGTTTGATTGTTAAGTTTTAAATTAGTCCAAATAGTCCAAAAAATTTTATGTGTAAACAAATCTAAAGCTATTTATATGTTTATGTTGTAATGACTGTTCACGGGTTTGTTCTTGAATTTCAATACAAATGAACAGTGACTGTTGAAGAGATTTCTACAGTTTACTAAGTAGAGGTAGTAGAACACGCTATTAGCAACTCAATCACCAGATCAATCGAGTTCTGTTCAGATCTAGGCAGATCTAAAAAAGAAACGAGAGCCAAAGCTCTAATACCAATTGACTAGGTGTGAGATTGATATTCTCACAAAGATCGAATATGATGATTGAGTTAATGATTGTATGACGGAATCAAACAATCAAAAAACATTAAATGTATGAAATACTCATAAATGCACTTTGTATTAATGAAGGTGATTGATTACAATGAATGCTAGGGTTTTTGCATTAAATAGTAACAATACACCTTGATAACATAAGACTAAACAAAAATATTTTGATTGTCTATTAACAGTCGCCTCACATACGAGGTTTTCTATTCTGTTTATAGGCTGATAAGATACCTTTTACAAAATGAATAAACTACCACTGACCTATACATCAGAACTAGTCTAAGTTTTCATTAGCATTTATTTTGTTCATCCGCATTGACTAATGCGGATGAGTTGATCTTGATCGGCATTTATTCTTTTGACTTCAGCATTAGTGTTTGGTCATTCGTATTGGCAAATACGGATGAACAAACACTTATGCGCATTTGTTGCTGAGCATTCGCATTAGTTAATGCGGATGTACAAAACTTGTCAGCATTTTTTAGGCTATCCGCATTTGTTAATGCAGAAGAACAAACACTTGTCATCATTTGTTCTATGTCTTTCGCATATACAAATGTGGTTAGCCAACACTTGTCTTTTGTGTAGATTATTAATCCTCATTAATGTTTGGACTTGTGGGATTACCAGCAGACAAACCATCAATTCACCAATTGAATTGGCATGTATGATCCTTTCAGGTTTCAACAAATTGCTTCTACCCAAAAGGTAATTGCCAGTTTAACATCAGCTAGCATGATCTTTGTTGCTTCGATTAGTGTTTTGTTCCTCCTTTCAGCTATCTTATTTTGTTGTGATGTTCTAGTTGCACTAAATTGATGAGCAATACCCTTATGTTACAAAATAAACTTAATCAATATTTTTGAATTCATTGTCATCATCACTTCTAGTTATTTTACTTTGAAATCAAGTTGGTTTTTTCAATCTTACTGATAAACTATTTAATGATTTGTGATGATTTATTTTAATAAAGTAAGAAGAAGACACATGTGAACGTTGAAAAGTCATCCATGATCACCAAAAAAATTGTCTTTTGTTTATACTCATGATGCAAGACAGTCCAAAAAGATACATCTGAAGCACCTTTTGGAATCTTATTTGTATTAACAAGCTTTGCTTTCCTTTAAAACCATGGATAACACAATGACTAGCACTAGAATTGATGATTAACATTAAACATAATGAGTTGTTTGACAATAATTATATGATAATCTTATTAGGATTATACAATGACTTAGAAAACAAAAAAAATATATTCTCAACATTGTGTTATTTAAAAATATTATTTTAAAAAAACACAATAGAAAACACAAAGATCAATATTAGACACAATGATCTGACCAATAGTATATAATAACCTGATATTACATAATGATCTGATAAAATATTACACAATAAGCTAAAATAAAATTAAATTTTTGGTCTTTTTTATATATCAACATTATACGTATTTTAAAGATAAAAAACATTTATTTATGTTATATGTAAAAGTTAAAAGTGTTTAAGAAAGATGATACTAAAATACTTTTAGTTTATCATTTAACATTTCAATTAGTTACCATTATATCATTAAACTTTCTTAACCCTTAGATTTAAAATTAATGGTTAATAATTCTTATCTCCCTTCTTATTTTTCCCTTCTTAGAATAATTTCACCCCATTATGTGTTGCAATATTTAATATCAATAAGTTGTTAAAATTTTCAAGCTTTAATAAAGAGCAAGATGGAGTTCAAACCTCAAAACTCTTAGAAATTATTTTAGCTAATCCTAATTTAACGGTGATCACAATTCAGGAATTACCGAAAATTCCTCGACCAAATAGCATACCTATTCCGCAACAGGGTAGTATATGTAGTTGCAGGTACTCAATACTACTTTTCTGGTAATGTTGGTTTCAGTTCGGTACTCACGTATGGACAAGGTAAACCAAACATGTAAATCCTGACCGATTCTGAAATTTAGAAAAACATAAAAAATGACCGGAGAATACGGATTAAACAGTTGACAGCAGAACAGAATGCAAATACAATTAATTTGGCTATTTTATGGTTCTCTATCAATACACAGGATCATTCTAGAATGCTCCTGGCTTCAATAGTATTATTCTGAAATGTTCCTGGCTTCACGATCTTCACACATGTATTATTTTTTAATTGCTCCTTGGCTTTATGATCTTCATAAATCACCACAGTTTCCTGCAGCACCATCTTCACAATACAAATATAATCCAACAGTTGCTGCTTCAACAACTTCATCTGATCAGTTTTATTATGTTTCATCAATAATAAAAATAAAAACTGAATCCATGAACCATCAGTACAGTAAAATTGCAGCCAAGTAGGAAGCAAGATACAAGAACAAGTAATAAATCAACATATCTGTTGGTTAATTTTAGTTATTCTTATTTATCAGAGTGTTACTTCATACACAATTCATCGGATGCTAGGAGAAACTGAAAGTATAATGTATCTGTTTTGGTCGACCAACATGATTTTGTTTGACTCGTCTTGCTTCTGGTAAGGAAAAAGAGTGCGATATAAAGCTTATCATAAATTGTCCTCGTAAGAAAAAAAAAGTGACACATAAAGCTTATCAACTAAATTGTTTTTAAGAAAGTACACATGATTCTGTACACATAATTCTTTACAGCATAGTGATAATCAGTATGCTAAATTGCTGGATTTATATTAATCTCTCAGAAATATATATATAGTACAATAATCCCTATCCAAATATGGATAGAATCACAAAATTCAAATTTCAAATCTATTCTGATCTACATGTATATCAGCCATATATATATAAGGATTTTCATATATACATATAGACCCATGCAATCAAAGCAGAAGGTTAGTGGATGTTCAGATTGTTTCTGAAATCTTCAGATAAAGCGGCAAGCCATTCATGAAAATGTCTGATAGCGTGCTGGCACATGATGAACTTGATCTTGGCCTCATGAAAATGTCAGTTATCTGATACCAGTTGATACAAAGAGAAAAACTCACAAGGGAGAAAGTGCCAACATGTTGGAGAGGTAGGTGATCACCTCCAAAGCCTAACAAAACCCTTGACCCTAATACCCTATCTATATTTGTATACTTCCTAGACTTACCATAAATTCTTACCTTAGCCAATAAGTAATCTTGATTAGCAAGCTATTAAAATACAAAAAAGTAACTCGCATTACTAATTCCCTTGTAGGTTTATTAATAACCCCACAACCCCTGAAGTTTGGTGCCAAATCATATAACACACATACGAAAATTTCCAAAATACATTTGCAAGATCAAGCTACATCCTAAAAGAAGTGTGATGGCTAAAAAGAATGCGGAGGTCCATATGGTTCTAAGGTGAAATAATTAACCAAAACAAGTGTAGGCATACACCACTCACAATACACATATATGAATTATATACATACTGATCTAATAAAGAGTGAGAACTCACTACGGGAAAAGCATGGATGAAGCTGTGAATAACAAGCTTAAAACAACTACTTCACGTAGATGATGTCATCACCATTCTCATCATCCCAGTCTTCAGTCGGATCAGATGACTCAACCACTGGATGTTCTATTGTCTTCTTCTCACTCTTAATCTTATCTAATATAGCAATCACCTGCATATACAAATCAAATAGCATGTTGGCCCAATATTACATAAAGTAAAAAATCCAAAAATTAGACAGATCACTATTTCCTTGCAACAATTTCACTATTGCATTTCATTGCATTGAATTGTAATCTCGTCACATGAATAGCAAAGAATATTAAAAAAAATCTTCTGATTTCTAAAATAAATCGATTTCAACCATTGAAATTAATACAAGTCTAAAGCCCTAGGAGGGTTCATAACTACTATTAGGTTTAAATTTTTAGTCTGCCTCAACTATTCTGAAACAAAAAGGCGTACACTTACATATATATTAAAATCCATGAACCATGATGTCAGGTAGCATGACAAAATAAGTAACTTCTAATACCAACTAGGTTGGGTATAGTACTTTTTGCAAAAAGTTAACTTTTTGTAAGAAAAATTAGAGTTAAATACTCTTTGTAGTAAGAGTGACTTCGGATGTTTGTGTATTACAATATGAAGATACACTTTATGCGAGTTTTGGCTTGTTCGGCCGGTTTGATGTCTTTTTAACTATGTTTTTTATGTGTTTAACCGATTCAAGATAAAACATTAACCTAAATCAAATCCAATGATAAGTAAAATATTAAAAATTACCACATCTATATCCTAGCCTAAATATAATATATATTAAAGAGGCATCAAGTGAGAACTTCTTGTTTTGTGATAACTCTTTTTTTACATATGTTGTGTAAGCATGTGTAAAAAAAAACTATTTTACGCATGTATGAAGAAAAGAGTTCTCATAGTTCTTACAAAATTAAAAATCAACATTTTTTTTCGTGAGAACGGTGAGAACACATTTTTACCCATGTTCCCACAAAAGGGAATAGAGTTCTCAAGATATGCATACATACATACATACATACATACATACATACATACATACGTACGTACGTACGTTGTACGTACGTATGTACGTACATACATACATACATACATACATACATACATACATACATACACACACACATACATATATATTAGAACACAAAATTATCGGGAGAACAAAAAGAAAATATTTAAAACATTTAATTTTTTAATGGTTTACATAATTAAAAACTTTACTTTTTTTACATACAAATGACTATGTTATGTAAGAAAACCATTTAAATTAATTTGTTTATAAAATGATTACCTACACATGTCTAGGACTCTAGGTAAGATAACTTACACATGAGTTGCATATGTGTAGGTACTAAAAATAAACAAAGTTTGTTCATATTCTTTTTGAATTTCAAGAGATAAATAAACATCACATTTTACCCATTTTCTTATTTTTTTTTTAAAAAGTAAGATTGAAAAAATGAACATTGTTGTTCTTTATGTCCACACAAAAACTATGCTCTTCATAGATACATCCCTTGTATGAGTGTGGGTGTGTGTTAGTGTGTGCGTACATATACATGATCCCATGAGTGTGGGTGTGTTAGTGTGTGCATACATATATGTGTGTATGGAAGTAGGATTAAATAAAGACCTTAGTTAATGCAAAAACCGTGAGAACCAAAGTGCTACTATTTAAATTAACTCAATGCTATTATAATAGTAACATGAAATTATGTATTAGTTGTTGAGGTGTAAAGGCCTTTGGGCTTGTCATTGTATTGTATTCTTGTCCCTAGAGCTTAATAAAAATACCTAATTGCAGAAAGTGGACATAGGTCATCTTGACCGAACCACTATAAATTCTCGTGTTCTTATTAACTCCGTGTGCGTATGTGTAATTGTGTGTGTTTCCGCTGCATAAAGATACCTAATACTTGGTATCAGAGCATCAAGCTATTGATTATTGTTAAAGCCCCCCCCCCCCCCCCCCCCACACTGTTTTTTGGGTTCGGGGTTAGGCCACCTATGGTTTATGCTACTGTCTAGGATTTCCACACTGCCAACATCTAGGGTTTTCTACACCTAGAGTTTTAGCACCGCCGCAACCTAAGGTTTCTACCGCCGCCTAGGGTTGTCGCTGCAATCGCCTAGGGTTCTACTCCCACCTAGGGTTTTGGTTGGAAGTACGATTAGGTTTGTCTATCCTTTTGTTGACTGGTTATCAACTGTTTAGCATGCATGTTTCTTTTGTTTTTGTGTCTATTTTGCTATTATAGTTGAAGACAGAAGACTGTGATCGAAAAGTTCAATAGCATTGATTTTGGTTGGTGGAAAATGCAAATAGTGGCATTACCGTGTCAAAAGAATTTGGATATGGTATTGGAAAAGAAACCGTAGAGTACGGAGAAAGTTGAAGAAGCAGTTTGGAATTCCAAGGACAAGAAAATTAGATCGGCTATAATGCTATCTTTGACGAACAATGTTGCTTTTACATCATGAAAGAAACCACTACAAGTTGTATGATGTTGGCTCTGTCAAATATGTATAAAAAGCCGTTTGTAGCTAACAAGGTGTTCTTGATAAGGTAATTGTTCATGACAAGAATGAATGAGGGAAGCTCAGTCACTTCTCACATTAATGAATTAATGATCTGATGTCTATTCTGACCAGATTAGAATCAATGGGAATAAAAGTCGATAATGCTATCTTCACTGCCTGATGGTTGGTCCGAGACAATGACTGTTGTTACAAATTCTATGAGGGCTAACGAAATGACATTTGAAAAGATCCAAGACATTGTGATAGGTGATGACACACGTGTGAAAAGTGCAAATGTTGGATCATCTTCTGAGATGTTACATGTTGATAGGGGAAGGGAAAATAGCCGAGGCAGTGGGAGTCAGGGAAAGAGTTCAACTCGGAGTCGGAAAAATGTGAGGTGCTAGATCAGGAACAATAATGGACATGTTAAGAGTCAATGTCTAAAGAAAAGTCTGAACACTGCTGCTGAGTATGTCAACGATGGTGACGTGTTAATTCTTGAGGCTGAAAATAGTGTGGACTCTTGGATCATGGAACCGATTCTTCGTTTCACACCATACACAATGGTGAAATGATGGTGAATCTAAACACAGACGATTTTGAGAAGATACGTCTCGCTGATGGCAGAATGCTTGATGTAATAAGCATGGGTGATATTGATTTGGTGATTCCATTGGGAACTACATGGAACCTGAAGAATGTCCAAGGTGATTCCGGGTTTAAAGAAGAAATTAATTATTGTTAGTAAATTGGATGAACAAGAACTGGAAATCAAGTTTGGTGGTGGTAAATGGAGGGTAATCAATAGGAACCGGGTGATTGCTCGTGGTGATAAGCATGGGTCATTGTACATGGTGGAGGTACCTGCTGAGGGACTAATCAACCCGGTTAAGCAAGTTAAAGTCGGCGTCGCTAAATCTGCTGCTAAGAGAGTTCATTTTGCAAGCATGAAGTCTGGAGCCAAGATTGTAGCTGAATAGGGTCATATGTCTACACCAGTCAAAGGATTTGGTGATAGTGGGAGCATGGGGCATGTTTCGGGTATAGTCAAGAAGAATCAATGGGTTTTGAAGACTACGTGGTGATTGTTTGCTGAATTTGGAGAGTGTTATTGGTTCTTGGTGTATCTCTGAATCTGGTGGATCATGTAAACCAGTTGAGACAGAGGATGGGTTGTTGGTGGAATTTGCCAAGACTGGGTTGGAGCTCGGGGGAGCTCCAACGGACCCTTTCAAGTAATTGATAAAAAGGGCTTCTGCAACTAGGGGATTTGGATTGAAATCTTAACTTGTTCTTTGGAATTGAAGGCTTGGAGGATTTCTGTTACTTGAAGATTATTGATAATACTGGATGACAGGGTTGCTTTGTACTTAGATGACTAGCCAGAGTATTCGCAAGTCCTTCAAGTGGGAGATTGTTGAGGCGTGAACGCCTTTGGGCTTTTGGATGGAGTTATGGGCCTGCCCATTGAAGCTTGTTTAAACCCTAATTATCTTTATACATAGAGCATGCCATTGTATTATAATCTTGTACTTTGAGCTTAAAAAAATACCTAGTTGCAGAGAGTGAATGGAGGTCATAAAAATAGAAAAAAAATATAAAAAAATTAAAATTAAAACTTGTTTTTTATGGACTTCATTTTACACATGTGTAATACCAGATTTACACATGTGTGAAACCATATTTACACATGTGTATAACTAGATTTACACATGTGCAATAACTGATTTACAAATGTCTAATTAACGGGTGGACAATTCTTTATAAAAACAAGAATATCAACATGGTATGCGTTAGAAAGATTAAAAATTACTGAAATTAATGGTGAAAGTTTTTGAATAAAATAATGTCATGAAAAAATTATGAACGTTTTAAAAAAAAGGTGGAAAGGGTTTGCAACTTGCATGTGATGTTAAATGTGTGGCTCATATTGGTTCCTAGAGTTCTCATAAAGAAAAATAATCATATCCTATATACATATATACATATATATGTGTGTGTGGGTGTGTGTAATTCAATTATTTCTTCATGGATATGGTAAAACCCGAATTTTGAGATTTTATTATGGATCTATTATCATTCTACTTATTTGATTTTTAGTACTCAATAAATTCATCTACAAGGACACGTTACGTTAAGTTAGTTTTAAAACATCAAATAAAATTAAGGGGCATCTTATTATTATGTTACGATACGTGCCTAATATGTCTAAGAAGATTCCTACCTCTTAGAAGTAGATCTTAGAGAGACACATGCCTCTCGAAAGCACCCAAATTTTGTAATCTTTGGTAAAATGTTTATCATTAACAAACTATCGTTTGATACTTTGATTCGTATCGAGACATAGTTTGCTAATATGAGTAAGGTTTTGCATCACTGTGCATTAGTAGAGTTCTAAATATTTTCATACCTAGTCAAAGGACTAGTACGGATATTTTTATTTTCTAAGGGCATATAAAAGTAAAATTATTAATAAAAAATAACAAGTTACCCGGCTTCCTCTCTCTAAGGATTCATCTTCGATAAACCGTATCTCAGGAGTTAGACGTAGTTTCATACGCTTTCCTAGTTGACCACGCACATATTTTGCTTTTGACTTTAACCCGGAAATGGCTAGCTCCTTTCCTCTTTCATCGCCAAAAACAGATACATATACCTTTACCACCTATAAATTACCATACCAACGTTATACATCATGAACTGTATCTCGTACACGTAATTTTATACACAAGATGATAGCTCATTATTATTATTACTATTCTTATCTATTATTATTATTATTGAATATTCATTATGTGCTAAATCAATTAAGCACTAAATGAAGCAGGCCAATTCTTAATATACCTCGTGGTCTACAAGATATATCGGGGAAAAACATATTTACAAATAATGTTGAATTCTGTATGTATTGGTAAAACATTTTATCAACTAATGTCTAACTATCATTTACTAACCTAGAAATGATTATGTAATAAGCTACCTTTTGTCCAAAACGAGATGAACCTTGACATCCCAACAGCATTATCCATTTCCAGATGTTCAAAAATATTGGAACCTGCATTGTTCCTTTTTGGACATACCTAGTTGAGAGTCTCCATCATTTTAATATATGAATAACATTGATTTAAAGTTCCTTCCTGAGATTGTCTATATTTAAGCGTATAATTGTAAAAATGCACAAGTATATAAAGATAAGTAAGCTAGGGCTTGTTCATACTCAAATCATAAACTTGAAATTTCCCAAAAGCGAACACAGACCTCGGTTCTTAACAAATATACATGTCAGGAAGTTGAAATTTAGGAATTATACATCACATATAATTGTACCTGTAAATCGGATGAGACTTCGACGTCACTGATGGTAGTAAGAGAGGACAGATACCGGTCAGCACCAAGGGCAGCTTCGGGCAGGATAGCGTACTGTAAAACCTGGTCGGTCAGCAACATATCTGAAAGCTCTCTCTGTATCTGCTTGGCCACCATTTTCACCCTCCTCTCCTTGGCCATACAAATTACCACCCTATTTCTGACAGTACTGGTTCTCCGATATGACGAGTTCATCACAGTGTAACCAAATTTCGCCCTGGGGAACCCAATTGAACTCGGTAGAAAAGCCGAGAATTTTAAAGAAGAGCAGCATGTTGCCGTGGTTTTCGGCGGAGGACAGTGATGATTCGTAGTGAAGATACAGTCCGGCATCACAGAATAACTTCTCGATGGCCACTTCCACTTAGCAGAAAAGAGGATAGAAAGGAAAACCAGAAACTCCTTTTGGTGGGATTATCCAACTACTTAAAAAAAAAAAGGCAAGAACTCGTTTGACAAGCAATGTAAAACGAGTTTTAGAGTGTAATTAGTTAAGCTTATTATAACATTCTTATGACTTAAGATTTAGTCACAAGTTTTTGGTAAAGGCACTTATCAATTTGGTTTGAAAAAAAAAATCTGTTAACTTCTCATTTCCATATTATCCCACACAAAAGCTCTATTTACTCATTTTACATTAATAAACTTACCCAAACACTTTTCAAAAAAACAACTTATTAACTTACTGGTTTTCTTACCTCATAAGCTAATCCAAACATTTTTTTAGAAACTCTTTTTTCAAAAGTCATAAATTAATAAGTCATTTTACCTATAAGTCCTTATGTTTTTTCATAAGTACCCCCGCATTGCGGTGTGATCGTGCGTTAACATTAACTTGGTTAAAACACATGAGAAAGATTCACATTGAAACACTATATTGAACACAAGTGTTAAAGGTGGACAATTGATAATATACATAACTTTATATAAGAAAACTATATAATCTAGATATGTGTTTATGTTATTCGAAAATTATTTATCTATATAATAGCACAACCTTAACTATAAGAAAACTTTAGGTTCTTTAATATTGGCCATCAAGCTTCTTTTTTATATACTTTAAAACCAACTTAGATAATAATACCCATCAATTATATTATATATTTTTAGTTTTTATTATTACCCTTGTAGTATATTTTACATTTTAACTTTCAAGAATTTTCGTTTTTATAATAACTTTCTTTCATAATTTTAAAAAAGGAAATTCATGTTTGTCTTTAGTTTTTTTTTTTGTCAATGTTTCCATAAAAAAATTATTGAAAACGTAGTTGTAGAGATTAATGAAGAGTCTGATGCAATCTAAACATCCAAAGTCTATCCTGCATGTTGCACAAGTGCTATGAAGAAGAATGCTTAGCAAGTTTCACACATGCAACAGAAATATTCTAAGTGTGAAATCTTCCGAAACCAAGACCAATATCTTCTGAAGCCAAATGTGAAGTCTTCCGAAGCCTCAGAGACAAAGTCTTCCGAAGCTTCAACTTATGAAGACAGATTTCTTCCGAAGACTTTTGACACATGCTTTATCTAATGTACTATTCCATAAAGCTGGACACCTTTCCACTGCATCTCTGTAAAGTCACCAACTTACATGAGTTGGTGAAAAGGTCCATGCTTTTGGTAACTGTACATTGAGGTCTTGAGTCTGTAACTTTCTACTTCATGTACTCTATCCT